>JAJGOT010000013.1:430000-585000 GCA_022457155.1 Cladopsammia gracilis | reverse complement strand
TATAGAAGAGTTCTGTACATTTTCTTGAATGATTTATTCAGTTCCCGTAACTCGGTTATCTAGGATTGTCAGGCCTGCTCTGTCGTTTTATCTGCATGTTATCTCTGTTGCGGTAGCCTGCGGCCAGGCGTCTCTTATTTCCTTTTCTTAGGAAATGGAGACGTCTGTGCGCAGTCACTCATAGTTTTTATTTATTTTTTTTTCATTTCAGCTTGGATAGACAAATCATCGATACTGCTGGAAAGAGCAACTTCAGTTAACTAGCAAACTTTGTAAATCCGAGCGTTATTCCTTGCTAAGATTAGGAGATTTGGGTCAGTTAATATGAATGTTTATATAGCGGTAAGTAAATCTTGAATACCCGGTATGTAAGATTTGCGTACCGCCATACGACGACTGTAAAAAGTGAAAAATTCATTGAACAACAACAGCAACAACATTTATTTAAACACGATAAAAATTACAGCGGAGCTGATGTGGTCGTGTATACTGAACTATACTAACTATGCTGTAAAAGAAATACACTCAAATTTTAAGGTCTTGCCAACTTTAAGGTGTTGATTTGGTAATATCGATGGTTTTTCTGTCCCAGCCGAAATTACAAATTTAGAAAATCTACAAGGGACGTAAACAGATGGGAGGCACTTAATACACCAGCGCTTGCTTCGCCAATCCCGCTAGTAAATCACTGTAAACAGGCAGTAAAGAACTTAGGAGAAAGGGTTTTGACGGTCACGGTCATGAGCTCATCAGTGGGCTCCGGTCACGGTAAAATTTTCATCCATGACTGAGGTCTTTGACAGCCTGCCAAGATCAACGTGAACGAGGACGAACGTGCTGCTTTTGAGTTCCCCTTCCCTACCCCTCCCCTCCCCCAATCCCCGCCCTCGAGCCCGAGAGCTCTTGCTCGCAGGCTAACCTTCAGGTGGCTCGGATCACCAGTAATGGTGGTACCGTTTCCGATGAGGACGTAAAATAACCACTGAGAACGTAATAACATCTTGGCTGTGATCACTACAAAGTTCATGGGTAGGGTGGCAGAGATGAGATAACAAATGGACCGATAGCCTTCATAGACTTCATATAAACTGACGTCCGATTTCATTCTCGTAAGTGCATTTAAAGCGCCATAAGACATTCATTCATTCATTCATTCATTCATTCATTCATTCATTCATTCATTTACTCACTCATTCAAACTTTGATGGCATATTAATTCGTCGATTGACAGTTGAATTGTCGTTCATCTGACGCTCAACGCAGACTATGAGCAGTCCCTAATTTCACTCAGGGATACTCCAGCGGATGATCACGCGAGCGAGCGCTTCCATCACTTAACCGCTCCCTCCCTCCCCCCAACACAAACCACCTTCTCCGCCTGTTATGACAACGTACATGATGTAACTATTATTTAATTATTTTATGTAAACATCCGGCAGGAAAACTACATAATTGTTATTTATTATAAACATCCCGGTAGTTATGACTACACATTTAATTGTTAGTGATTCTAAGATCCGGCAGTTTGTTACATTGATGTGGGAAATATTGAAAAGCAATTTCAAAGACTTCAAACAGTTCAAATATACTAACCGTTTGGTTTGGTTTGTTGCGAAGTCCGTCTCCCCAAGTAAAATAAACAACAAGCGCCACGTTTATGATAGACATCTCGTTTAGCTATACATAACGTTATCCTCCACCAGGTCTTCGTATAGTTTTTAAAGTAATGTAGTGTTGGATGTGCCTGATGTAGGTTCGCCGATAGTGTTGGACTTTCCTCTTCTTCGATTCATGTCGATTGCACATGAATCACAGCGCGGTTGAATTGCCACGTGAAAAGAGGTCAAGAGATCAGACATATATTTCAATACTTCAACTGTTTTAAATTTTTCCTATTCAAACAGGGACAATAGAGATTTCCGATTTGTGGGTACAAACAGCAATTTGTCACTATTAAATAAGTAATAAGCAATAGTACCGACACGCGACAACGTGCTTCATTCTTTAGTATTGTTTGTTAGCCGAATTGAAAACAGACGTCGTTTCACGGTGCCACCACTGCCCTCCCCCCAAAACGGACTCTGTTTGACGTATGTGTTTGTCTGAGTCAAAAATACGAAAATCATTGAAGTCCGTCTCAGAAAAAAATTACTTGATAAGAGATCTAATAAAAATGTAATTATATGTGATTGTAAGGATACTTCGGAAGGTAGCAGTCCATATGATGATTGAATAACCATAAACAACACATCAAATAAAGGCAGCCGCTCCTACATGTCCGGCTGGCGTGATGGCATTACTGAGAGCAAAGAAAAACGCTCATGTTCCACACCCGGGGTTCCACATGATCTGATTCTTCTGATCGCCTGTCTAGTCTTGACCCACTTTGCGATTGCCAATAAAAACCAAACGTGAAATGCAATTAGTTTGGTTCTAATAGTGCCAGGGCCTATAAATCGGAAATCTCTACTTGATGGTTTTATTAATCAACATGAAACAGGTTCAGTTAATACACGCTACGCGGTCACGGCGACGAAACTAAGTGTCCGTTTTATAATTTAAGACTTGTCCGTGTTTTAGGGGTCGTGGACATCGCGTCTGTTTTAAAGGTTCCAGTCGGGAACCCATTGCCCAACGTAACCAATTCTGCAGTAAGACATATATTGTGAACTTTTTTTATTAATGGTTCAATTCCTACAGTTATCATTCCCCCCCCCGGCACACCCCCGGGGACTTGCCATTTTTTCTTCACTTGGGGTCCTATTCCCCACCATGGGCACAAAGAAAGAGGTAATTGCCCACCCCCGGGACACCGTCAACAACAAGCTGCACCGTTTCTCCAGAAGACAGAAATATTTATTATATAAATCCACCGAACAGTTTACAAAATAGACATGGACTGGACTAGACTCGTGTGGCTACAAAGATCAGGAAGCATCTCTACCGTTGTTTTTCTTCCTTGCTCGCGTTTCTTTGGCTTTCATCGCTCCTTTCTTGCTGTTGTTTCGCGTACTGAGGATGTGTTCTTCCCAACACTTCACATCATCCACTGAGCGGCAAACAAGGCCGCTTGTTGAGTCATGTCGTTCACCATGTGCTTCAACGAAATTTTCGCCTCATAATTCCTTGTGCACCTAGATTATTCCCACCCCCTACCGCCGGGACAAAACTACTTGCAAAATTCCCCACCCCCGGGCCACAAGGGCCGATTTTTGGGGGGTTGCCCGCGGGAGGGGGGATGGTAACTGTAGGAATTGGACCATGCATTACAAGCTTTTACATTTGTATAAAAAAACAACAACAAATTAACAAGGTAACAGAAAACAACAGGGTAACAGCTATAGACAAAGGAAATAAAGTAAGCAAATAAATCCAATAACTTCTGTAAAAAGTCAAGGACCACTTGAACAAACAGTAGCAAAATATAGCTGGATCTTTGTGCAGATCAGGATCAGCAATGAACTAAATAAAAAAACTTTAACATGCAAGGCTGATCAGACAGCAAATTCGTTCGATTTCTTTTAATAAGATTTGCCCGATATTTCGGTTAGACAAAACTAACCTTCACTTAGCTTTCCTAGCCCCCGATGAAGGTTAGTTTTGTCTAACCGAAATATCGGGCAAATCTTATTAAAAGAAATCGAACGAATTTGCTGTCTGATCAGCCTTGCATGTTAAAGTTTTTTTTTTTTTAAGCAAATAAAGTATAATTCCAGAACATAAAAACGTGAACGGCTAGGCTTTGGGTTTGGTACATGCTTTGCAATTTTAAAATAGTAAAGAGTGAGGTATTCGATTATTTTTTAATCGGGATTAAGTTGACTGACTGTTCGGATTGGCAATATATCAAATGATTCAGAAAGACCGGTTCTCAAATTTATGACTTACTGAAAGATTGTTACCGTTATTGCATCAGAACTAAGGCATGCTGGTATCCTTTTCTATATAAACAATTTTGCTTGTTATACTATATATAGTTTGTAATTATTTGTGAAGCGCCTTAGAACTTCGGTATTTGTGCGCTATGGAATTAGAGTTGTTGTTGTTATGTGATTTAATTTTATTTTTTTAAATAACTCCCTTTCTTGTCATAAGTTTATTTTCCTAATCGCTCAAATCTATTTTTTTTTTCACTTTGCTGAGGGAGAAGATGGGACTCAGGTGAAAACATTTGGCATTTTTTTTGCTTTTGAGACATATGATGTTGTTTTAACTTTGAAGCCCGTGGATAAAACCCTAAACTGTGGCCATTCAAATAATTTCCTGTTGCGCTGTTTTTTTTTTTGCTTAGGTAATTCTTTCCTGTGGTACTGTTTCTTTTTTGGAATTTCGCAAAAAGATATTTAGTATATATACATCATTAACAAACTGGAAATGGAGGTTTTCCACGAAAGAGAAGACTTCGCTTTACTTCAACGCAACTGGCTTAATAGTACAAAACGCGAAAATAGCCAAACACTAATTCCGATCCATTTTTAATAAAGTGATTTTTCTAGATTTCCTCTTCAATTGACTTTTTCTCATCCCATTTGTTTTCAGATAAAAAAGTTCATTTAGTCAGTTAAATAATAATAATAATAATAATAATAATAATAATAATAATAATAATAATTAAAAAAAATCTTTTATTGATAATAAAGCTAACTTAGGCCCAGTTCAAACGCCGAACTTCACATGTGCCGAACCTAATGCAAATTAGCAAGAATAATAGATTTTGCTCATTTGCATTAGGTTCGGCACATGTGAAGTTCGACGTTTGAACTGGGCCTTAAAAAATCTTATTTTACATCCCAGACTAAACTGCCTGAAAACCATACCCTTCACAGCGGCACATACCTATATAGCTCATATATGGGAGTACCCCCCCCCAAGGGGCAAGGCCAATCTTCTATTGCGCTTCTTCCTTTCAAGCACACTTCCCGGCTTCCAGACTACCAGGGCCACACACACGTTGTTGGTATGTTTCTCAGTCATCCTCAGTCATCTTTTGTCGCGTGATGACATTTATTCGCTATATCGGGGTAGATTTTTCGTTAGGGCTGCCGGATTGTGTTCGTTATAAGGAGGATTTCGTTATATCGAGGTTCGTTAAATCAAGGTTCTGTTCTACAAATTTTACTTGTTATTTTGCCGGGCTGAAGAATATCACTCGTTCGTTATACCGAGGACTTCGTTATATAGAAGTTCGTTAAATCGAGGTTCCACTGTACTTTGCTGTACATGGTGATTCTAAGTGAGTCAGTTGATAAAATCGTCAAGCCAACTAGTTTTGTGTATGTTTTTTTTATCAACTTTATAGGACACAAACTTACAAAAACAGGATAGACAGGCTTACGAGGGAAAGTGCGCGAACGGGACGCCAATCCTCATGCGAGGTGCCTACCCAAGATACTTTTGTTTTGAAAATGTGTGAAAGCTAACGAGCAGTACTTTTCTGTTGTGCTGATTATATGAGGTACAATTAAGGTGGTTTTAACTTTTACATTTATATTTATTGCCTTGCAACATCACATAGTGACGTAAGTGCAACTTTTGCGTCATAGTGTATGAAATCCTAAAGTGTAACCATTCAAATGAAAGCCATCGAGCATGCACTACTTTCCTGTGATGCTGTTTATTATGCTGTACAAGGTGGTTCTAACTTTTGAGTCTGTGGATGAAATCCTAAAGTGTGACCATTCAAATGAAACCTACTGAGCAGTACTTTCCTGTGGTACTGTTTATTATGTTGCACAAGGTGGTTCTAACTTTTTAACTGTGGATGAAATCCTAAAGTGTAACTATTCAAACGAAAGCTACTTTCTCAAAATGTAGTTCCCAACACGATGATGAGAGCAACCGATTAACGAGTAATCTGGTGCATAAGCAAAATTATTTCCAGTCATCATATTTTCCGAGGTCAACGAATGGAACAGCTTACCGCGTTACTTTGAAAAGTCCGAAAGATATATGTATTTACAGATATATATATATATATATATATATATATATATTTATATATATATATATATATATATATATATATATATATATATATCAGTGGAAACCTCAAAATAATGATCCATTTTGTTTAAAAGTATTCTACTGCTCTTAGAGTAAAAATAAGTGTCTTGGGCGTAGATGCATGGCCAGTATGGAAATGGATACAACTCAGTTGAAAAAGATAGGGCCAATTGCGGTACCGCAAGGGGAAACAGCGCGTTTCCGTGCTTCATAAGGATATATAGTTTCAAAACTTTATCATAAGCTCCTGGAATTGGAGTAGTAAAGAAACAGTAATCATACACGTTGTATCAATCAGTTCAGTGTTTCTCTCCAATCCCAACAAAGTCAGTTGAATCACGATTTTATCATTTTGATACCCGGGTATTTACCTTGTACGCAAAGATGACAATAATACTTAACAATTATTGGATGAGGTTGAGCATGATAGCGATAATTATCAAGGCCAAAGTTTGTGTTATCTGCCGAAGCCGAAAGCTAAGGCGGATAACACAAACTGAGGCCTTGATAATTATCGCTATCATGCGAAAACCGAATCCAATAATTGTTTTATTATGCATATTCCTGAGCTGCTTTTGTAAAGACAAGAGCGCGCACTTCCGCATGCATAAAACTATTGTCTGTAGGTATGACGTCACTTCTGCATGCATAAAACTAATGTCTGTAGGTATGACGTAACAGAAACAGCAAGCAATAATTAGGTGCGTGCTTATAGCCAATCAAAATCGAGCTAGTGACACCAATGTATAATAATATTTTTTCAGTTATTGGATGATTAGAATACAAATTCATTATGAAGTCAGAACCAGTGCATATATTCACAGAAGTGAATAAATAATTGTTTAAATAGCAACCATTACTATACATCATATTCACGTTATTTCCTTAAAGGGTCTCATATATTTTCTCTTCACTTGGCTTCAACCAAAGAAAATAAATAATACCGTACAGTTGGAATATTAACAGGGATATGACATGCAACACAAAAGAACTAAGTTAATAATAAACTATAACTGACATGAGAAAACTATGTAAACATTGATGACATTTACTCGATCGATTAGGGACTAATTCATGCTCATTTACATTTCTCTCCCAAAATCAGAAGACCTCAGTGTGTAATAAAGATATTCAGATATTGTAGTAATACATTAGTTTTTACAGCAATATCCACAATGAACTTTTGCTAAATAGGCTTGATTTAAATACAATCAAAGCGGGCTCCTATGAGCCAACTCGTGAATACGAAACGCTCTGAATAAAAGATTCTACACACTTTCGAACCCTCCTCTCTCCAAGGCGTTTTGCTACACCGACCCAACCCCATCCCCCAGCCCCTGTGTCCGACTCCCCACCCTCCCCTCTCCTAGGCGTTTTGCTACACCGACCCAACCCTCACCCCCACCCCCAGTCCCTGTGTCCGACTCCCCAACCCTCTCCTCTCCTAGGCGTTTTGCTACACCGACTCGTCCATTATCAGCTATTTTTATTTTTATTTCTATCTGTCATTGTTATTTTTCTAGGCGTAGCCCAGCGTATTTCCGTTGTTACGTATACATGTCAACTATATATAAAAAGCCAATGTAAGTTTTACCTCATTGTACCTGAAGAAGGCTGGTTTGGCCAGCCGAAATATAGTACACCTTTTAAATTTGTATCTACGTTGTATCGGTCCTTGCTTCTATAGTTTATATCACTTGTTAAACCGATCAGATCACTATTGATCCAACATATACCAGCAGGATTGTCGTCCACGGTTACGTGCTTGAACTATTAAAAAGAGTCCATTATGGCGGACTACAAGTCACCGGCACAGGAGTGATGTATAGTCATACTGATTCACGGTGATATAAAATGGAGATCTTCTTGCGACCACTCTCGGAAGTGACCAGCTCTCTTCAGCGATCACCCTCAATAAACCCCATTCATTGAAATTCTCAGCAAACCTCTGCACTATGAACGTACTCGTAAGCGCCAGCTTCACTTGCGACGAGAGCTTTGACAGCACATACTGAAAGAAGGGCAATCTCGCTCCCAGAGGCCGCGTTACCCTTGTCCAGCGGAACGGGCAACGAGGACAGAGGCGGAATGCGCCATTTCGCTCATCAGTCATGCACAAGAACAGCTCGTAGCTACTTTACAACCTCCATTCTTTCCAAAGACGAGTTCATAGTTTTTCTTGCATTTTGGTGGAACGTTATGTGGAAGACATCCAACATGACGTCGACTGCAGTGAACTTCCATCTGATGTCTCCCAAGACAGTGGTTAAACTTAAGTATTGTTTTTCGCACGCAAGGATGTAAAGAGCGTGTGAGACGAGAGAGAATTTCATGACTGTCGATGTCAGCGTTGTCGTCTTCTTGCAATGTCAACGTTGTGTTGTTAAGAAACTCTTTAAACTTGTTCTCATTTGCTTGGTCCAGTGCTGCATCAAGCTGATCCTTAATTGTTTGCGGGCTCTCTGAAAACTGCTTGAATTTAACAGGACTGAGACAAACTTCGGAGATAAGCCAACTTTGTATCACGATATACACTGCAAACTAAAATAAAAAGTACGAATTCGGGTTAACTCCTGCTGGTTTCAACTTTTGAGCGAGATTCTAAGAAGCGGCAACTAAAAAATCATATCTGAGATAATACTATTCCGAGTTTAATTAAGCAGCCAATCGGAGCGCGCGGAAAACACTACATGTATATCCACTGGTTTACTATTATACTAAATTTATATTACCCCATGCCACATTATAATTTGCCGTGTCATAATTTGCCGTGTTATAATTTGCCATGTAATAATTTGCCATGTTGTAATTTGAAAAAACTTAAACATGCAAGGCTGATCAGACAGCTGAATTTGCCGTGTCATAATTTGCCGTGTTATAAGTTACCATGTTATAATTTGCCATGTTATAATTTGGAAAAAACTTTAACATGCAAGGCTGATCAGACAGCTGAATTCGTTCGATTTCTTTTATTAAATAATATTTGCCCAGTATTTCGGTTGGACAAAACTGACCTTCATCAGGGGCTAATAGGCACGGTTCAAACGTCGAACTTCACATGTGCCGAATCTAATGCAAATGAAAAAAATCTATTGTTCTTGCTCATTTGCATTAGATTCGGCACATGTGAAGTTCGACGTTTGAACCGGGTCTAAGAAAGCTAAGTGAAGATAGAAACAAACGGTTACAATATTTAAAAAGGGCTAACTGCTGATACATGATAGGCTAATAAACAAGTAACCTTAGCCCTTTTTAAATATTGTAACCGTTTGTTTCCATTAATTTAGATTTAAGAATTTTTAGACTTTGTAAATGTATTTTATAGTCAGTCACTTCTATCATGAGCCTCTGGCTCGCGAGATTGGGCAACCACTCCCCGTGTACCTGACGGTAAATAAATTATACCTTATACCTTACCTTATCTTCACTTAGCTTTCTTAGCCCCTGATGAAGGTCAGTTTTGTCTAACCGAAATATTGGGCAAATAATTATTATTAAAAAGAAATCGAACGAATTCAGCTGTCTGATCAACCTTGCATGTTATTTTTTTTACATGTATTTAGTTCATTGCTGATCCTGATCTGCACAAAGATCCAGCTACATTTTGCTACTGTTTGTTCAAGTGGTCCTTGCATCGTTACAGAAGTTTTTGATGTTATAATTTGCCATGCTATAATTTGCCTTGTTATAATTTGTCTTTGTTTTTTTGTTTTGTTATGTTTTTGACAGTTGAAAGAAAAAAAATACACATACAGTCGAAGCTACCGTAAGCGGACACCCTCGAGAAGCAGGAAAAGTATCCGTAACTGGACTCTGACCGCTTACGCGGGAATGATTCTCATAACAGAATAGGTCACTCCGAAAAATACCATAATAATCTTTTATGTGTAGGCTCAGCTTCATCGGGGTGTAATTATTAAAGTATCCTTTGTTAGAATGGCACAATGGAATTCAGAGTACATGTAGGAACGCTAAGATGTGGCATCTTCGTATACAAATGTGCACCGTATGCAAATTGTGAAGAAGTTGAAGCATAGCACGCGCAGTTCGTGCTGAAAAATAAATTGGACAAATCAGGCTTACATCAAGCACCACCCAAACCTGCACTTTAAAGAGTATTATGGTATTTTTCATAGTTTCTGGAGTGGGGAATTCAAACAGAGTTTTGTCAACGCGGTCGTGTTAAGAAGACATTGTCCGCTTGATGAATTCCGAGGATTATTTTATAAACATGCAGCTGTTAAAGTTCATTTCTTCCTGTTTTGATCAGCAAAACAAAATTGTTATCAGTCCAGTCTAGTAAGATTTAATGCATTATAATCTGATTATTATGATTATTTTTGTTTGTTTGTTAGTTTTATTTCTTAACGTTCTATATAACCTTCACGCTTTTGCAATACTGTAATCGATTTATGGTCATGCAAAGAAAGCTTGTTGTTGTTGTCCAAAGAGCTATGACTGTAGCTGCATTAGAAATGTGTTTTTATTGGAGTAGAGTGACTTTACTTCAACTGTGAAACAGAAACTATTAGTTAGTGTGTAACACTATCTATCACTATCTATTACACTAGCGCTAGACCTTGATAGAGTGATTCACAATCTAGCAATTGTGTGTGATAGTCCAAATTAAACAAAAGAAAACAATGGAATTATTGTCCAATAGTGCGTACTATTCTACTGACTATTTCACGGGTTAACTGTAATCATTCTAATATTCGAGGATAATAGAAACTGATACGAAGTACTACGGCGTAAAATCCTACTATCTATTTCACAGATGAAGTAAAACCACTCTAGTAGGTTATCAAAGGTCAAGTTGATTTTTTCGACTGTTCGTAAGAGGTCTTGCATAAAAGAATTATAAAGAGCTTGTTTCAGATCTCTTATAATCGATGTTTCTGTGATATTGAGACACGCTTTTTTTCCTTAAACGCTTCTTTAATCTTAGTAATCTTTTAATAACTTTTTTATTTCCCATAGTTACGGTTTTACTGGTTTGCTTATTAGCCATTTTACAATATCGCTTAGCGAACAATTAACCATTTTTTTTTCGAAATTATACTGTCAAAAAGGAAGATTTAACCCCATCATTCCCAAAAACATGACACACTCCTTGAGTCCTAACCTGTACTGTGGCTCTAGCTTTGAGTGGGTTATGTGACCGTTCAAATAAAAGCTATCCCTTAATTTCAGCAGTATTTTTCCTATATGGTACTGTTTGATTTTTAAATAATTGTGTCACTCCAAAATGAAGTTGGATATTTTTCTTGAATTTCGAGTTTTTGAAAGGTTAAAGGTCTCTTTCTGATCTCTTAATTGATTTAGGACTGTTTAAGGCGGGAGTTAACCTAAATTTGAATGAAATTTGATGAGGTTTTAAGAAGGGATAGGAGTAAGAAAATGATTTTTGGAACAGCAACAGACAGTCGATAACCACACAAGAGCACCCCAGGTTGCTAGTGGACTAACTTGGTATCCGTCTATTAATTATTAACTACAAATTCTAATTTTAAAACTTCACTAAATCTTCAACATTTCTTATTTCTCTAAATTTTACCAATCCTTTGAGAAAAACTATTTCCTCCCAAACATTCCCAAAAATCACCCAAAAATTTACAAAACACCCCATAACATAGGTTTATGTTTTAAGCATAGAGGTTTTGGATTGCTTGAAACGTGAACGAGATATTTCCATTAAAGCCATGTCAAGTGGCGGAAAAGTGGCGTTTAGGTTAAGTCCCGCCTTAAGCGCTGAAAGGTTGGTTGCTGATCATAAATACCTGTTTTTTTTTTTCGATTAAAGCGCTTTTGTAAACTGGTTATAACTACTACTACTACTACTACTACTACTACTACTACTACTACTACTACTACTACTACTACTACTACTACTACTACTACTACTACTACTACTACTACTATACTACTAGCTAGACTGCTAGCTGTCCCTTTTCAGTCAATCGAGCGGGCGAGCTCATCACGAAAACAAGCTCGGCGAGACTGGAGCGAGCGAACAAGCCGAGGGGCAACCCCAGCGCCCCCTTGGTTCGCATTTATACTTTCGCTCGCTTACCGTTCGGTCGATCGCTCGCCGCTCGGTCGATCGTCTACTTTCGCTCGCTTACCGTTCGGTCGATCGCTCGCTGCTCGGTCGATCGCTCGCCGCTCGGTCGATCGCCTACTTTCGCTCGCTCGCCGCTCGGTCGATCACCGATCGCGTATTTGCTCGCCCGCTCGACTATCCAGAGAGGGACTGCTAGCAGTCTAAAACTTGGTGCAATGTTGAAGCGATTTTGGACAAATACGGCTTTTTACTAGGAGTCCCCATGCGTAGGTTTGGACAGCGGTTTTTTCGAACTAGACGTCGCTGAAAATAAAATGTCAGAGGGAAATAAAAAGAAGACGGATCACTCATCTAGAGACGAGGAAATTTTGCTGGAAGAGTGGCCAAAACATGAAAGTCTCTTCATCTGCAAGAGTGCAGATTATAAACGCTCTGACCGTCGAGCGGCAGCGATTGAGGTCAATCAAGGGCAATTTAAATGCTAACTTTGACGAAGAAGAGGAGAAGTTTACCGGAAAGATATGCTTTAAAACAGTTCCTAATTCATTAAAAACAAAAATAGAAGCCTATTTGTGTGATATCAGGCGCGGACACAAATCGCCCTGAAATCGCACCGAAATTGCATCTCGTTTACACGTGCGATTTGAAGTTACAGCGCGCGCGAGAGAGAAAAATCGTCTCGACAAATGCGACAAAACAGGCCTTTACTAAATTTCCTGTAAGCGGCTTAGTACGTTTGCTGAAAAGGACCTCGGTCGATCGAAGAGCCATGTTGTATCTAAATCTAAATCTAAATTGAATACTGCGCAAAACTCCCACATGGGATATATGTGCACAGGGAAACGGTCAGCGGTCATTCAATTATAGTTATGGCTTTTACAGATTAAATCGTTAATGTCTTGATCTCGCATAAGGGAGGACTTAAAGCAGTCAACAGAAGAAGCGTTTTGAATGTGAGGGGGCAGATGGTTCCACTCTGGGACAGTGCGAGCAAAGAATGATGCTCTGTAACAACTCTTGAGCGCTAGCCAGGGTATTCCTGTATGGGTTAGAGTGCTTGGTATGCCCAAACGTTTTCGTAGGGTTTCGGAAGATACTGTGATTAAAATTTCGATAACGTTTTCTAATACTTTTGACTAGAAGTTGTCTACTAGACTTTGTTCTGAATTGCCTGCAGTCAGTCTACTCGTTTTATGCTGCTGCTACTACTACTTCGACTAGCTAGAGTTTGGTGCTATATAATTAAAAATTATTATCATTATTAAACAAGAAAAAAAAAAAACACAGGAAATGAAGTTAGTTTGACAAGCAAAATTACAATTTTGCTGACCCAGCTATTTTCATGTTTGCTTTTTTAAAAATTGAAAGGAAAATTTAAGCCAATTCATCAATCTGTCGATTGAAAAATGCTTTATAAAGCACCTATTTATTGAAAAAAAAAAAATTAAAGCCTTTCTCTCGGAGCCTTTGCAGTCTCATATTTTCATTATGTTGTTCAATGAATAAATTCCAAGCTAGCAGCCGAGAGTCCTTTTCCGTTGTATTTCCTAGCGCTTAAAAAAAACAACAACAACAACAAAAACAAAACAAAAACGGAAAAGTAGACTCAGTAATGAAATCCTACGTTGATGAAATCTTTCACTGTCACCAAAAGCTCTTCAGTAGTTATTTGGTATTTTTTCTTCAATTTTAATTCTGACTGCGACTTACCTTCAATATAGCGTTCATCTTCTGTCGTTCTTCTGGAGTACAAGACTAAGGTTAATTTCGATTCTGTCTGATTGTTTGCTTGTTTCAATTCCATTATGACGAGCTTTAATATATATCCCCCACAAGGAAAAACCTTTACTGTTTGATTACAATAGCGTGCTAAAGATAGATTTGTTGCGATGCTGTTGCGTAGCTACTCAAATCCGCTTTGTGTCTCGGTGCTATTTGGGGGAGGGGGGGGGGGGGGGGGGGGGGTTAAAGAAGGGGTGTGGGAAGGAGGCGGAGTATTCTTCAATAATTTTGACAGGAGTGTGCGGCTTGCGTCTTGGAACCCTTGACCGTTTTCAGACTAAACTTTCCACCGAACTGGAAAATACACCCAATTTCAGACTGCTGAAAGGTAAGAGATATCCTGTTTCAGACCAAATTGTTGAGATTCTATACCCTTTTGGGCCGCATACATACCATACCTCAGGGTATATAGCTTCTATAGGGTGTTGCCCCCCCCCCCCCCTACCCCCGGAAGACGCCATGCCGGCGCCAGGCATAAAAAACAATCATCAAACCAAGCGAGCTATAACTACCCTGCTAGCAGAGTACCCTACTCTGTAACGAAAACCATGCTCTTTTTTATATGTCGGGTAGAACAAAATACTGCATAAAATTGAACTTACTTTTGATATACGAGTATTAAAAGCCAAAAGCGGAAAAAAAAATCAATTTTAACACGTATTTCGGGTGTATTTAATCTCGTTTAGGTCATTGATAGTTACAGAATGGGGAAAACCTCCATATTTTGTTTTACATTTAACCACAGTCCGCCAGCTTGACTGTGTCGTCATGACAACTGTGATGTTCAAAATATAGCAGAGCAGGAGCCCTGAGCAGAGTTGATGTCGCTACTATTACACAGCAGGGGTGAAGATCTAGATAACGTTTCAGTCTCTGCAAATTTCGTCCGAGCATTTTTTAAAAAATGCTTTATTGGAGCACGATTTCTCCAGTTTCCTTACTTTTTATTTATTTTTGGCTCCTGCTCAGGTTACGTAATTTTAAGATCAGGCCTCTCTCCTCCGCAGAGGCCTCCCAGTCACGCTCCACGCTTGGCAAAAAAAAAAAAAAAAAAAAACGCGCGGAGGCTGGGTAGAGGTAAAAAGTAAAGCGCGCGGGGAGTTCTGGGAAGGGAGAAGAAAGAAGGGAGACCTCTGCCAGATAATGTGCGGTTCTCTGGTGGGATTTGCGGTTCTGTGGTTATGGCTAAACCAGTCGACGATTTTGACGATTTCGAATGTTGTTTTAAAGATCTGAGTATAGAAGGTTAGTAGATGCAATTTGATGAAGTTTCGGTCCTTATTAACGGAGTTTTGACTATTCGTGCTTTTTCGTGATTGTCCGCCATTTTGGATTTAGTTCTCTTTCTAACATACGCTGTGTTTCTCCCTCTCACAAACGATAACATCGAAGATGATGATGGTTGCCAGCCTCTTAGTAGCACCCCAGTTAAGGATAGAGCTAGTGGGTCTGCAGGAAAGCATTCGTTGATGCCGAATACAAAGTCTCCGAACGAACCAGTTATCCATTGCAGATACTTGCCTTTTTGTCTTTTATTTAGAAGTTCTGTGTTTTGCTATTGGTTTTTTTCAAGGTGACAAATTCCCAAGACAAAGCCTGATGATCATCAGTCAGTTAAAATATTTCACACAGTTGTTTGAAAATATAAATTTGAGTTCAAACAATCATTTCAGCTATATTTGTTTCTGCATGGACTAAATGGTACTGTATGTTAAATTCAGAGCTTGTTTTATTCAAAATTTTGCAATAAATATTATGTAGGGGTGAGTGGCTTAGTTTTCCTAAATATATACAATAAATATACTGCTACAGTGTATCCTAGAAATTTGCTCATTAAATGGTTATTTATAATTATGATTGTTTTCATGACTGAGGAAATTATTAGTCTCTGGTTTGGATGTGAGAGGGAATTTGTAATTGCTACACTTTTATCCTGTCTGGATATGAGAGGGAACTTGCTGGCTGTATTTCCCAGTCTGGGTGTGAGAGGGAACTTGCATGACCCTTTTATGAAACTGTTTAAAGCGAGGCTTTGCATGGTTAATCTATGGGTCATAGCTAATATGGCTGCAGTGTGATTAAAGGCCCATTGTGTGTAATAATATTTCTTGGGTCTGACAACTAGCCGACCATCCATAAGAAATTGTTTTATGAAAAAATACCTTTCATTTTCTAAAGTTGTTAATCCATTAGTCCCAATAGTGATCAGCATGCAGTTTCTCACAATTGCATTGTGGTTAAAGGTCAAGCAAATTTAAGGAACAATTCAACATTTTTCCCCAGTTTGTTTTACTAGTAAGGAGAATTTTTAAATAAGAGGCATAAATAGAAACATCTTTTGTCATTATTATCACTTTTGTTAATGAATATTTTTAGGTACTTCTACACAGCTTTCATGCCTTTTTACTTTAGTTCTGTCCACATTACACAACTAACAATGGCTGCAGACACATTAAATATCACATTGGTTTTTTACATGAAATTCTATTGTTAATCCTTATGAGATAAATTAGCACTTCATACCGAGCAACAAAACAAAATTTGTTGTAAACACCAGTATTAACTCTCTAATGCAAGTGCTGCTACATTGTAAAGTGAGCTAAAAGTTAACCCTTAAAGCCCTGGAATTAAAATGCATATTCTCCTCACTGTTCTTCATACATTTCTTATGGAACTAGTAAGGAGAATTTGTCTAAATATCAAGACATCTCATCTTTGGTGATCACTTTCTTTATTCTCATCACTTGATTGTTTACAAGGAATAATGTAAAGAGAAATTTCATTTCTGTCACTCTTAGGGGTTAAAGGGAATCTTGGCTAGAAAACATTTCTTCTCGATCATTAGTATGTGTCATTGTTAAACTGGTTTACGGGTTTTGAAGGTGATTACAAACCTTTAACTCATGAATACTGGGCATTTTGTTACTGCATTTTTTGCTTTTAAATTTCCTGTGCACAGCCATGTTTGTTTTATGATGTCATTGCATTGTCGTGAGCTTTTAATACGATGGTTTAAGTCAACATCATGTATATATGCTTTTAATGCATTTTTGACTGAATATTGTACGGTTCTACGGCGAAATCTTCTTCTTTAAACTCCATATTGACATCTTCGACAATGCATTGACATCATAAATTACCATAAAGAAAACATGGCAGCCTTCAGGAAATTTAAACTGAAAAAAGAACACTTCGCATTCAGTAACCAGTTACAGAGATACCGACTTAAAACCCCAGTTGAGTTAAATATAACCATTACACAAACTTCGAATCTAAAACTGTTTTTCAGACAAGGTTCCCTTTAATGTAAAGTGACTGGTGCTATTTTGTAAACATGTAAAGCTGTAGTGATGTCCAAGTTTCTTGTTGTTTCATGGGGTCATCACTGTTCAACATGAATAGTTTGGTAGATTGTATGTGTTCCACCATGTGCATGAGCAGTGCTATTGGAGTAATAATAATAACAATAAGTGAGGAAGTCATAAGGGGAATGATGAGTCCAGTAAGGAGAATTTCAATGTTGATATTTCTATCCACTATGTGACCACATCTTGCATCAAGGATTAAGTCAATTGTCTTTTGTTTAATATCTTCACTATATTTTTGTTACTTTGATCTAACTACAATTGCTTTGTGGCTTTGATATCTCTGGGGAGTTCTTTGCTGTAATATCAACATACAGATTCTCTTCAGTTACAGTATTTCTTTTGGTATGGCCAAGTTGTTAATACCATTAGGTCTGACAGGTTGCAGATGTGAGACCCTCAAAACAAGGAATAAACAAGTAGGATACAACAAAAACATTTTACTGCCAATAGTAAATGAAATATTCTGATAGAGGAAATTAATGATAACATACTCCATAATGTCAATCAAGTAGTTTCTTGGTCACTTCACAGAATTCAGGAGAGAAGTCACATGGGGAGTGCTAGTATTGACTGTTTTTGCCAGGTTGTTCAGTTGACTAAAAAGTGATCTGGTTCCTATTGCTCTTGTTTAAAAGATCTAAAAAGAATTACAAAATTCCACACAGAAAACAGCTTCTTTCCTGTTTGAATAAATAAAATAAACCCAAGATACTATTTTATAAACCTAATAACATAGTTGAAATGCAGAATCATAATATAGAATAAAACAGGGATAAGTCTTGGAAAGCGTGTGGAATTATTTTTCACATTACGACGTCAAATTCTCTTAATATGATTGGAGTGAATTATTTAATTACAGTTTTCAGTCAATGGAAATTGTATAGTCGCAGTTTTTCGATGCCGTTCTTTATAATAATAAAATAATAATAAGGAGCATACTAACCGTTTCCAGTCCGAGTCTGCTTAATTACTCTAGGACTCTCGCCGTCGCCGTTGCCCTTTCCTCGCAGTGGCGATTCAGGAAAAGTGTCTTGCATTTCTCCAAGTCGACACCGGTGTTACGATGCATCGTACGAAAATGTTAACTAATTCCAGCTCCATCGGCAATAAAATTGACCAGGCCGTCATCTTCAAAACATTTAAAGCATATTGTTTTACCACTTTCTTTCGCCTTTTGAAACGGTCGCGCGGAAAGGGAGAAAACTTCCTGCTCTTGTCGAACTTCATGTTCCGCCATCTTGTTTATAAGGTGCATGACTAGCCCCAGCCTCCCTCGGAAATCGGGCGCCATTTTGAAAACATTATCTGGCAGAGGCTCCCGCTCTTTCGCTCTTCCCATCGTTCCCCGCGCTCCCATTTTCTCTTTTACTGTTCTTTACTGATAGGAGCCTCTGCGGAGGAGAGAGAGATCAGGCGATGAATGACTGCATGCGTGGCTGGAATATTTGACGCATTTCCTGTGTCAACATGTTACATCCAGTGGCGCAATAGTAATGCAATCTAGTAGCGCTGCGTGACCGACGGTTTTAACCGTCGTAAAATTCACGTCTATAAAACGAATAAATAGAGTGTCAAAAATCAAAAATTCCAGAAAAATCCCAAATTTAATTTTGTAAAATATTGAAAAACAAATGGTACCATGCAAAAGTACTGCCGAAGAGGTTTCATTTGAATGGTCACATCATCTCACATCCCGTGAGAGTAAACTGAAGGGTTGAAAGGCCAAAGAAAATTTTCCCTTGGCGGCCTTTTCCTTATTAAAGTCGGGGTTTCACCTAAACGCCTGCAATATTTATTTATTTCTAGTCTCTTCGCGCATGCAATCCTTTGAGCCTACTTGCGTCAAACCTTGCAACATGTGGTGTAGTTATACGTAAAACATAAACTGCAAGGCTGATCTGACCACGTAAAAAAGTAAAATTTGCGAGACACCACCACGACAGAAACCGATAAAGTAGGATCGTAACCGTGGACAATTATTTCGTTGTTAAACAACGAAACAACGAAACAATTTTTTCGGACAACGAAACAATTGTCCACGGTTGCGATCCTACTTTATCGGTTTCTGTCGTGATGGTGTCTCGCAAATTTTACTTTTTTACGTGGTCAGATCAGCCTTGCAGCTCATTGTTTTTGTTCATTCATTTTTTGGCTGGTTAGGTCTCTCGTAGATCCTACGTATCATTAGCAGCATTATCGTTTGCGGTCTTCTGCAGTTTACTTTTAGTTATGGCTCTACTGTTTAGGTTTCCCACGTTTATCGTCGCGAACGAGGACGATAAAGTGGCGGGGATGTTTGTTGTTCTTTTAATGGTTACAAATTTGGTTTATTTTAGTGTTAATGTTGTAGTCCCCCGGGAGGGGTAGGGGGGGGGGGGGGTACTCCCATATATGAGCTATATGGGTATGTGCCGCTGTGAAGGATATGGTTTTCAGGCAGTTTAGTCTGGGATAGGGTATAGTAATCAGAGATTTTTAGTCTAGAATAGGGTATCATTGTCCGCGAAACTGATCAGTTGCGTGAAGAATTTAGTCTAGACAAGGTTTACTGGCAAATGGCATTTAAAAATCGGTACGGCGGGAAGTACGGCATTTTTACTGACCCCTGGTAACTAATAACAACGAAAGCGTTCAGGATAGCAGTCTAGGATAGGGTAGGGTTTTTCGGTGTTTCGTCTAGAATAGGGTTGCAAAATGCAGCTAAAATGGTCTAGTATAGGTTAAGGATCTCAAAGTCCCAGCGGCACACCCCCGCCCAAAATTGTGCAGAGTATCCCCCCCCTCCCCCGGGGTTGTAGCTATTATAATAGAATCTCAATCAACCGTCACCTCGTTCACTTATTTCAAAAATATAATAGTCTCTGTGTACTCGAGGACTTGCCTTTTGGAAAGGTTAGTGCTTTATAAACTGTAAACAGAAGCTGTCAATGACAAAGGGGATTCCTTTATTCCAAAGCCGACGTTGTATGAAAATACCCATGACGTAATCATTGACTTGAAAGCTGGCCGGATATGTTTTCACTGCGCAGAAATGGCGCTGATAGCGAGCACGGAAATAGATCAAAGGCTCCTAATAGCCAACCCGTGAATAAAAAATGCTAACGCGTAACGCAATATTGCGGTGAGCTTATGTTTTCACACTGACACGGTTCAATATTTTTTTAAAATTAAACGTAAGGATTTTTGACAAACGCAAAAAAGAAAAATATGGTACATCACTTTCATAATGTTCAGTCCGAAGAAGAAAGAAAAAAAAAACAAGAAAAAAAAAAATAAAGAAGGCACAAGCGAACCTTGAACCTAGGACCGTTCGGCTGTTGTTCCGCGCTTTACACGATCACTGGTTTGGAACAGGATAAATTTAATTATTTCAAGGTAGATATGCATCAAAACGCGCGCGTGTCTCGGTTGAAAAATCCTTTTAGATCGATTTTAACGTTGTATTAAAGACTCCAAATGCGAAATATCTTTAAGCTTATTGTTGTTTATATTCACGTTATTCTTGTTACAAAACGCACTCGTAACAAACATCACGTCACTAAGTTTACAGCTGATGGAAGGAGTGAGTGAGTGAGAGAACGAGTGAGTGAGCGCGTGCTCATTTGCATATCTGTCTCCGTTTATACCGTTTATACCGTTCATTACGCATGCGCGTATTCACGGGTTAAAAATTGGCGGGAATGGCGAACGCGTAAATCTTTTGTAAAACAAAGTGACATTGCAGTTGAACCTCTCTTTACGGACACCTCTATAATACGAGCACCTCACTTCATTTGGTCCTGAAGAGACCAAAATCCATATAAACTCTTCCTCGTTAACTAGACAGATACCTTCGTAATACGCACTCAGTGGTATGACTAGATATTCAAATTATAACTACTTACAATTAATTGAACTGTATTAAAATTTAAACACAGCGTAGCACGCTCTGATTTGATATCAGTTGGTTTTTACCTAGTAATCAGGCAGGTATTTAGAGTGATTTTACTTCAACTGTGAAATAGATAGTAGGATTTTACGCCGTAATACTTCGTATCAGTTTCTAATATCCTCAAATATTAGAGCGATTAGACAACAGTTAACCCGTGAAATAGTTAGAGTGATTTTACTTCAACTTTGAAACAGAAACTATTAGTTAGTGTGTAACACTATCTATCACTGTCTATTACACTAGCGCTAGACCTTGATAGAGTGATTACAGTTAACCCGTGAAACACAATCTAACAATTAGTGTGTGATAGTCCAAATTAAACAAAAGAAAACAATGGAATTATGTCTAATAGTGCGTACTATTCTACTTACTATTTCACGGGTTAACTGTAATCGCTCTAATATTTCAGGATAATAGAAACTGATACGAAGTACTACGGCGTAAAATCCTACTATACTATCTATTTCACAGATGAAGTAAAACCGCTCTAATATTTCAGGATAATAGAAACTGATACGAAGTACTACGGCGTAAAATCCTACTATACTATCTATTTCACAGATGAAGTAAAACCACTCTAGTGGAATAGTACGCACTATTAGACAGTAATTCCATTGTTTTCTTTTGTTTAATTTGGACTATCACACACTAATTGTTAGATTGTGTTTCACGGGTTAACTGTAATCACTCTATCAAGGTCTAGCGCTAGTGTAATAGATAGTGATACACACTAACTTATAGTTTCTGTTTCACAGTTGAAGTAAAATCACTCTAAATGAAAACTTCTTTCTATTTGCTACACAATGAAACAAAAACTGTTGGGTTTAACTACAGAAATGTAAACAATCGTTCAATCGTTTATCGTTATCCATTTTCCTTTACTTTAGTTAATTTATCAATTTTATTTTGTATTTTTCATTAAATGAGGTAATTTATAGGCACGGATCTCAGGAAGAGCATATGTATGAAGGAGGAGCCGTGATTAAATAAATAAGATGATGTTACGCTTCCATGTTCTGCTGAGACGCTCTTGAACCCCGTTTTATTTTAAAAACGGTTCATTTGTTTCGCGAGTACCCTTTACTGCTTATTTTTCTTCAAGCGTCACCTCTAAACTTAGAACCGCATATCAAATATTTAAGTGATGATGACATCTCAACAGCTGCGTAATTTCTGGCGTTTGAGTAATAAATAGAGAATGTGAATTACACAGAAATTGATATTTCTACGGCACGGGAACAGCAGGGGCTTGGGCGCGACTGCTAATTGTGCATGATGGGTATCATGCTGCCTGTACAGCTGTCACGTGGTGAGGCATTCTAGGCCTACATGCACCAGTCGATCGTTTCCTCTAACTCCCAGAGTCAATTATGAAGACATTCAGTGTGGTTCAGTAACTTTTCAGCCTGTCAACGAAATCCTATGGTGTGACCATACGTCAGCAGTACATTTGCATGGTGCCATTTGTTTTTCAATACTTTACAAAATGAATTTTTTTTCTTGAATTTTGATTCTTGGCACTCTTGGGGTTAAAGGTTTAATACGATTTAGATTTTTCTGAGGATTTGTATTTTGTTTTGTTTTGTTTTTTTCAGCTTTCAACTAAGTTATGATACCTTTCAGACCCCGGAGGGTTAGTAGAACTGCACCACTTGATTTCGATTTTTAACCCGTAAATACGGATAAGCGTAATGAACGGGTTATCGCTGACGAGGACAGTTTCACTAACTCACTCACTCACTCGATCGATCACTCACTCGCTCACTCCTTCCATCAGCTGTAAACTTAGTGACGTAATGCTTTGTTACAAATACGTTTCGTAACAATAACAACGTGTATCCAGCGATAACAATAACTAATTTGTTGTAGACGAATATAAACAACAATAAGCTTAAAGATGTTTCGCACTTGGAGTCTTAAATGCAACATTAAAATCGATTTAAAAGGATTTTCCAATCGAGACACGCGTTTTGATACGTATCTACCTTGAAAAAATAAAATTTAGTCTTCCTCGATGGTCCGGTTAGTGGTCTAGGGCCGGGAATATCAGTCGTGAGGCACGAGTTCAATTCACGCTCAGGACCCTATTTTTTTTTTCTTCTTCGGACTGGACATTATGAAAGTGATATGCCATTTTTTTTGCGTTCCTCAAAAATCCTTAATTAAATTTTACAAAAATATCGAACCGTGTCAGTGTGAAAACATAAGCTTACCGGTTTAGCTCACAGGATACTATATAAGAAGCAAGGGCTGACAACTGCGTAGAACAAGTAACGCAACAATGGCATGAGTGAGACCAAACCGAAAGTTTAAATGCAACTGTGGATAACTATTTCGCAGGAGCCTTTCATTGTTACTGGCATCTATATATCGAGTTTTTGAAATGTCAGTCCTTTCTCAAGATGACATCGCAATATACGCAGTAAAATCTTACCTTAATTGCCCATGATATGAAATTGTGAAAGAAACAAAACAGCGATCAGAACGAGTAAATTTGCAGGAAAGACCGCTTGCCATATGTATTTTTTTCGAATCCATTTCCAAAAAAAACGCTGAGATCCCGAATCTAAAAATCCGGATTGAGATTTGATCTGAAAAATCTCACCGAAGTGTGGATTCAATAGAATTAATAATCCGGTTTTGGATTTTAGTAAAAAAAAAACGTAAAATCCTTTTTTGGATTCGATTTTCCCAAAAAAAACGCAGCCAAAGTGTTGCGGTATGTCAAGCTCATCAAACGAACGTATTAACTGTGACCTACTGAATTATACTCATGAACCAGGTTAAGGAACGATTTTTACATGACTTGACTCCGTTTAAAGCTCCTGCAAGCTAAGTTAGCCGGTAAGTAAAGGTATTTATTGTGATTTCAGGCAGGATGCGAGCAAGTAATGATACCATTCCATCGACTTTCGTGGCAATGGTGCGAAAACATCGGCAAGAAAAGTCAAACTAGCTACTCTAATTAATCTCGATCTGTAGCGTGTTTAAAAAGCAGATGACATCTTCATGAATAAATGATATTCAGGATTGTTGTCATTTTCAAGACGTACATGCGGGCAAATACATTTTGTTGGATTTTGGCGCTCATTGTACTATCAAAATGCGTTACAGCCAGTTTATTATAGTGATCAAATCACTCCACTGTCAGATAACTCCATGCAACACCAGTCCATCAATCCCACAATCCTTGGATAAATTAAATCGCCTTTTATTGATTATATGTTGTCGTTTTAGTTAAGTATGTAGAAATAAATAATTTATCAGTCTTGTTTCCTTGAGTGACCGTTACCAGCCTTTACGGCTATAATTAGGTTTTCGTAAGCCGGAAATGTTGCTGTCAATTTAGTATCAGAATTGCCTTTCAAGCGAATAAAAATCATCTAGTAAGTCAAACTTTCACATTTTAATTTAAAAGAGAACCTTTCATGTATAAAATTTAACAGCTCATCTCTGTTCAATATGTTCCCTGTGCATAAGCATATTGTTTTCTCTTCGGCATGTACATTTTAATCGTACTTGGTTTTTTTCCAAATTTTGTGATCAAGATAACTGTTTCTGCCAGTGGTTGTCTTCATGCCTGACTTTCATGTCGGGCAATTATGAGATTAATCGTGGCATTAATTTTCCTAAGCAGTCCTTATAACATATAACCCGAGGCAAAAATTTGCCTATTTTTAAATCTAACGCAATCTTTAACAGGTACACTAGGGCGTTAGTTTGCCTGTTTAACTCTAGGCAGTCCTTAACAGATATACTGGGGTATTAGTTTGCCTGTGTTTAACTCTAGGCAGTACTTAACACATACACTAATTTCAAACTAACCTCGCTCGTCACTTGGACTTGCATATTGTGTGTTTATAAGACCGCGGGTGGTCTCTTATTGCTCTCAAGGACAATCGCGCGAGCGGAACACGCGAGCGAGTGCGAAAATATAAAGATGATGATAATTTTCCTATCATGGGAGTTAAAAAGTCTTGTTTGTTATACCGTGAAATGCCGCTTGTAATCCCCCTCGCTTACCCAGTTGTAGGCCCACTAGTTTGGTCACTAAACATTATTCAACCCTTCCTATACTAGGCACACCGCTGCCCACAGCTCCTTAACGACGATCTTTATAAAAATGACCACCAAGTTGACTGAAACAACGGTTCTTTATCATAATATGTTTTGCTTGCCAACCAAGAAAACCTTACGAAGTTGTATAAGCGGCATTTTATGGTAGTTTGTCTTTTCAGATTCTCATATATTTGACGCTGAATTCTAATTTCATTGAGAGGTAGACTAGCTAAAAGCGTGTCAGAGTGAAAAAAAAAAAAAAAAAACACAAAATAGAAATATATCAAGTAGTTCCGCGAAGAGAGAACAAACAAAAATGAGATATAAGCGATTTTTTTCCAAGATGCATGAACTGAAAATTTTCCAATTTTTTCAAGTTGCGATCCATTTCCATCCGCGCCATCCATCGCCAAAGCCGAAAAGTAGTTTTGTTGACGTGAAAATGCCAAAATTAGAAAAAACATCCTCGAACAGTCAAGATCACAGTCGAGTGCTACGAGGCTAATTATTTTCTTCCCGGTTATTGTATAAAACAAATAGATTCCATTTTGCCGTGCGCCTGTTAAGTTATGAATCTCAGAAGATATAAAAATGTGGCAAGAGCATCAGTTACCAACTCGACTGCGGCTCGTTGGCCACTGTTTCGTTCTTCGTTGACATCATTTGTGATCTATAACTGACACGGCACGGCAAAATGGAATCTATTTGTTAAACATTACAATACAATAAAGTTTATTAGGTTCCCCGGCGGGATCTTAATGTTTAACTAACCGCTAAGAAGGTTTCCTTTTGGTTTTCGTTTAAAAGTTTGGGGAGAGGTGCAGTCATGCATCTCAGCAGACAATGAATCCCAAACGTTTGGTACGCAGCTCTTACAAGGTCTTCTCTGATTTGCTAAGAAAACAATAGAACAAACAACACAACAATGGACCCTAGCCCTGAAAACAATAGAGCTGTGTGATATACAGGTCCAATGAAAGAGCTGCGTGGTATCTGAACAACGTTTGCGCCACGTTATATAAAGGATTACTGACCAAGAGTAGTCGGACATTTGGGTAGATAAAGTCTGTCTTTTTCCGGATATTATAGCAGTGGATTTGCGATCTCTTACAGACTGAATATCTGCAAGGTAACCTGGTGCTAGACCGTTCATACATTATACATCTGCACATGCTAGCATCTTCCATGAGCTTCAAAGGTAATAGGTAAAAGCAATGGTCGCTTTACACCGCCAAAAACTGTCAATATTCGGTAGTTTGTTTTCACATGTCAAACGGTTTGATCCCGCTCTCATACATTGATCCAGGGTCTATTTTTCTCGGCCAACGTGGCAGAATACGTGTCTTCGCGTGAGTTGAATGTGTGTGTGTGTGTGTATGTGTGTGTGTGTGTGTGTGTGTGTGTGTGTGTGTGTGTGTGTGTGTGTGTGGGGGGGGGGGGATGCTAAGCGCGGGGCAGGAGCAACGAACGCGTTAAAAGGCAGGAGTCGGGAGAAAAGGTACGAGAAGTGGGAGAACAGGGTACAAGAAGCGGAAGGTTCTTTGTATTTTGCCATGACAAAGTGTCTGCAATTAGGCGTATAATTTAATCAAAGAAACATTGACAGTGTAAACCCAGACTGAGGTGAAGCGGTCCATGTTTCTCGTTATTCTCTCTACAGTATGCGATGTCCTCCTTTTTGACGGTCCTCGTGTTTATGGTAAGTACTAAGAATGTTTACCTTTTCACTCCCAGAGTCAATTATGGAGACTGCAGTGTAGTTCTAACGTTTGAGTCTGTTGACGAAATCCTATGGTGTGACCATTCAAATGAAACCTCTTCAGCAGTACTTTTGCATGGTACCATTTGTTCTAACTTTTGAGTCTGTTGATGAAATCCTATGGTGTGACCATTCAAATGAAACCTCTTCAGCAGTACTTTTGCATGGTACCATTTGTTCTAACTTTTGAGTCTGTGGATGAAATCCTATGGTGTGACCATTCAAATGAAACCTCTTCAGCAGTACTTTCCTTTGGCACTATTTGTTTTTCAGCATTTTAAAAAAATGAGACCTGGGATTTTGCTTAAATTTTGAGTTTTGGCACTCTTGGGAGCTGGAGCAGTAATGAAAGGGTTAAAGGAATCGATAGCCTGTTTTCATTCATAAATATGCCGCAGAATTCCGACGGATGTGGATTACGTAACCATGCTCGTGGGAAGCTATTGTAGTTACGTAATATGATGCTAAGTTTCCAAGTGCAATATCTCTTGATTTAAAGATGCCGCGCGCTGCTTAGATTCGTGGCATTTCGGAAGAGATACCCAAACCGGTAAGTTTTAAGGAATTTTCGGCCCTCCGACCTCCCCTTCGGCAACATTATTCACAGCGAGCGCTTTCGCACCCAGCCGCTTCATTGCCTCGGCCACAATCTTGTCCCATAACTTAACCACGGCAGGCAATGAGCGGCAGAAGTTATGAATGAAGATGGTTCACAATTGAACCTGTATTGTGCAAGCGAAAGAACTGTGTCAAAGTTTCGTAAATATACTAACTAAAATGTAATATTTGCATTTTACATTTGACTGCATGTTTTTATTGGCAAATATAAAATGGGCCAAGACCAATTATTATCATTCTTATCAAGGTCAAGTGTGCAGTGTGCAGTCACCATGAAACATATTTTTGCTGCGAGCCCCCAGGCGAGTAGCACACTAATCTTTGGTTTGCCTGTGGTTCCTTGGGTGCCCTGCGCCTTATGTTGCGCGCGCGGCAGTCTCGGTTTTTGTTTGTCACGACGATTTTGAGCAAGCGTACGTCCAGCGGTGTCATCAAAACTTAGATGCGCCTGGGCGTTTTTCGCGCTCGCTTCTCTTGCTTTGTTTCTTTGATTTCGAGGTAAGCTGGTAAGTATGTTTCTATTTGTTTGTATCATGCCTTATTCAAGCTTATTTGTTGCTGGAAGCATTCATCAAGGTCACGAACATTTCACGGGGAAGACAATGTTCTTTTATGAGTTTTTCAGCGTTGTTACGTGCTCAGAGTTTGCCGATTGAACAATGGACTGCCTCCACCGTAGATCCGATTCTTACAAAGTCTACAAAAGGAAATCAACTCTATTTGGATGCTCTTGAAAGAAGATCCATCGCTGGCACAGAGACCTTGACCCTGGATTATCTGTCCAATGTGGCGTGTGGGTCTATTGAGACTAACAATTTAAACGATTTGCCTGTTGGGGCGCAAACACATGATTCGCTTCTCCGAGCCATAGTTAATAGAATAAACTGGTTATGAAACTCAGTCAGTCCTTTGTTATATGTTTTTGTTCGCCATTTCTTTTGTTCGTTTGCCTTGACCCTGCACAAAACATTTGGAAACATTTGGGCTCATACGTTAAACAAAACAATGTGCAGGGTCACAGTTCGTTCGACATAAAACAAAGCAGATTTGTACACTCTTTTTGAAATTTATTGAGCTTCATAACCAGTTTGTTCTATTAACTGTGTCCGAGTGGATATAATAACTGTTATTGTCCGTTGTCTTTATTTACCAGTACCCGTATCCGACAAGTTAATATATCAAAAGCCACTTGGAACTTTATTCCACGCACTTGACAGTGAAGTTACGTATACCATTGTTATTGTTAATGTCTTGACGTTTCATCCCAAAAAATTGTATTTGTATTCGATTGTATCCATATTTCCAGGTGTTTCCAGGGAAGGCTAAAAACATTTTTCCCCCACCAAAAACAAGCCCTGTAGGACCAACAAAAAATATTTTCGACATCGGGCTATCACTTAATTATCACAACCCACCACCCTCTTTCCTCCAAGTCTGGATCCACCACTGCCCTTAGTACAAATAATATTTGCATTTTTCATAGTCACAATCGCAAAGAACTTACAATGTTATGTAATTCTAAAGTGATGGTAATCGACCCAATAAATAAATTTATGAAATTATCAAAATCTGTATGTACATTTACTGTTTCCGTTTGTTTTATTGCCCAGCATCTGCTCGCAGCATTATCATTACAATCTGTAACCTTTAGTTATTATCTTTAGATACAAAAGAACAATTTCGTTATTATTCGCAACAGTAGGTTCGACCAGTGTATTTTTTTTACGCGACGGAAACGCAGTCCCGCCCCCACCCCCGCCGAGTAACAATCACTGGAGGCTCATATGATTAAAGTTACGACCCCTGTGGATTGACCTCTCGTAACGATAACTTTAAGGCCGCTTACACGACAAAAATAAATGGGTACGGACCCGTCAAGAAAGGAGTACGGACCTCACATTTTCACATTTTTAGACTAGAAAAATTCAATTCCCTTATTTTTGAACCATTGATGCAATCAGCAAAACAGGTTTAACGAAACGAAGGCACAGAAACAGGCAAAATTATTTATTGATGAAGTATTACTTATAAATGATTAAAAGCAGTGGCCTAATAACCCCTCAAAACAACTACCTTACTTCTATAGCTTGTAACGCGAAAAGTTCAAAAAAAGTTCAAGATGAAATTTACCCAAATGAAAGAGTGACAGATTCTCTATCTATGATCGGAGAATGTAGCCGTCTGCTGCCATAGTTTGCACGGAATTAATGTTTTAGTTTTTGGGTGCAAACATAAAGCGTAACGCATTTCGAACAAGCTCGATTTATTTCAAATAATTCGTTATAAATTTTACAGTATAAAACCCGTTCTTTATCGCCTACAGCTTAAAATACACATTGAAATGTTCTTTTCGAAAAAAGTAAGTGGAAATCATGTACCGTTTTCTTGCAGCAACCCGTTCTCTGCATCATTCAGCGAACCTCATTTGCCGCCATGTTTTGAACTCGGGACCTGTCGAGCGCGGTCGGCCCAGTCTCGCTCCGCATCACACATCGCTCAAGCGCTGTGGGCGCGTTGCACCGCCGATTCTTTTCAGCGCTCTGCTTTAGCCAGTCACAACAGACGCAGACATTCCTATGGACCAATCAGAGCGTAGGAGAAAAAGCGCGGGAAAACGCAAGCGTACGAGGCGAGCAAGTTGGGATTGGGTTGGTTTAAATTCTGATTGGATGAGAAAGTGGCGCAAGTTCTATTTTTAATAAAATCAATTACAAGGCGTAGTGATGCAAATCTGTTCAGACATTCTATTGAAAATCATACTATATCCAAAGTTATACAAAACACTGACTAATTCAAACCTGGTTTATTTTTCTTTCAGGTTTCTGTTCTAGCTGAAGTAATTCATCCATCATTTGGAATGAGTTATGAAAAGCGAGAAGATGAATCCCGTATGATGCTGACTAGAAAAATAATAAGAAGGGATGATTCAAACCTAATTGCTCGGGAGATCCGTTATAAATGGATGAAACGCGAAGGCTCGAATACAAACATTTCCAAAACATCGCCTACAATGAACAAGTTGATAGCTACGAAGAACACAACTGGAAGGAGGTTTAAAGGATATAATTTTAAAACTGACACGAAGATAAACATGACAAGCTTATTACTCTTCGCTAACGGGCTTGTGCAGAAAGAACCGATCCAACAAAGAAGTGTGTTTACAGAGACTGCAAGGGCAGTGAAAGGTCAAAATGTCCAGGCAAACGAATTCGTTATGAATAACTTCAGTGTTGAGGACAGAAAAAATAGCTCGATTATTGCGCAAATGCACTCTGAAGTGGTACACAATCTCAATAAAAACAAATTAGTTATTGCAGTCAGCTCCGTGTCAAGAAAACGCCAAATTCAGGGAGGATTGTTACGAAGTTCAGGTTTAGCATGGAATCGATCCTCTGGAAGAAATGGGATGAATCCTTGTGTAAAGCAGATCACAAAAACTTACCACAGTACACTCAAGAGGACATATACTGAGTTTGTGTGTCATCGCGCCTCATTCTATTGCAGTCCAAAGTCAGGTGGCTTGGGAAGATGTATGCCTGTCAAAACATTTTATCCGAGTATCAATAAGGTTTTGACTACTGCGTGTAAATGTAAGTGAGAGATTAAAACAGTATAATTTTTACCTGAGTCTCCCATCTTTTATGGGCTCGATTTACATATTTCGTATTTCATATTACTCTTTTTCTTTCCTTCATTAAAAAAATACAGTTATATGACAAAAATAATTTAATTACAAATAGATTACATTACAATTTATGACATATTCCGTGTAGTACGTACTAAGCTTACTTCTATGTATTTTACACTATTTTTATATTCTTTTTACTGTTAATTTAACACTAATATATATAGATAGGCTTAGCCTAACAGCGGAGCTCTCTGAACAGAAACAATGATGATAAGTGTAACTTAGGTGAAAGATCGGAAGAACAAGAAAAATTAGAATTAAGATTGACGACCGGGCTATTTTTCAATTTTAGCAATTTTCAAAAACAGTATTACGCGACCGTCTGTACAGTACATTTAGACTTCACAAAAGCTCACAAAAACAACTTTTTCTCGGTCTAGAATAACTAATAGTGTAACTAATAGACCAATTTCGATATATTAAAATTCATACTTGGCTCCGAGGTTTGGGGGAATAAAACAAAAGAAATCACATTGAGGTTCAGCGTTGAATTATTCATTTCTTTTGTTTTATTCCCCCAAGCCTCGGAGCCAAGTATGAATTTTAATGTATCGAAATTGGTCTTTTTCCAAATAAAATACACCTGTTGCGTATCGAAAATTGCCTGAGAAACTGATTTGGAAATCAAAATTGCAAAAAAATACACAGACATCTTTGCGCAAGGCGACGCGAGTGAAGGTAGAACTATAAAATCCAAGTCTTGTTTTGTTTACATAAAATCGCATTTCAACCTATGTAATGAACGAACAAACACATGAAAATGGACAACAAAATCTTCTTGTCTGGCTGCACATGCGAAATTCAAGATGTCAATCCGATCCGACTGAATTTGAACACGTTTTATCAACATTTCTCCAAAACTGACGAGAACACAAAGAAAAAGTCAATCCCAAATTGATATCAACATAAATTCCCATAGAAAAATGTATTTCTTTTTTACCATTAAGTCCCTCGGTCGCTTGAAAATTCTTTAAAACTCCGCTTCTTCGCGGGTATAAAGTTCCTTGAAGCAAGATCATCGTATTCTTTAAAGCTTTGTCTTAATATTTTGAATATTTTAAATGTATGTTATTGCAAAATCACGGCCGGTTTTGGACGGTACGGCCGTCAATGGGTTAAAGGAGTTTAGCTCTAAACAAATGCTTCGACAATCTACTAGCTTCAATTGTCCTAAGACGAAATTATGTTTAAAAATAGGCACTTAGCTCTATATTCCTCCAAAAACGCTTGACTTGCAGAGTTACGCAGCCTCAAATGTGGTCTTGACTTCTGTTTGAGAAATGTGAAACCTGTCTTGAGTAACAAACTGCGAAAAAATGCAGGGAAAAACGATTTTCAAACCGTTTTCTTCGCAACAAAAGTGTTTACTGCTGACGGAACATCGGCCGTGTAGCCGCGCGATAAACAAAGCCTCGCTTTGGTTTCAAAATTGCTAAGATCCCGGATGTTGCGTGACGTCAAACGCGCATGTTTGGCGACGTCATACGCGCCACCGAGCTAGCCTTGCGTGATGGACAGACAGACGAGCCCTCGAGCCCTGCGCGAGTTCGCGCCTGCGAAACATTCCGCTAGCCATGACCATGAAAAATGACGCGCATAGGTTCTATGAGTATGGAGCTCCGAGAGCGGCCGTTCGGCACGCGAGAGCTCCGCTATAACTACTTACTAAAACATTTATTTTAAAACTAAATTTAGTCAAGAAAAGAAAGCCCCCTCCCCCCCTTCCTCAAAAAAAAAAAAAAAAAAAGAAAAAAATAAAGAAAAAGAAAAAGAAAAGAAAAAAAGAAAAGAAAAGAAACTTACACATTTTTCATTTCTAAGGGGACTAGCATCAAGTTCACAGGGATTACAAGAAAGACTTGAGAGGCTCCATTTCTTCTGTTTTATAATGTTGGCTTTATATATTTCATATAACGTTAAAAATCGTTACGTTTTGGTGGACATTCTTTCAGCTTACACAGCCAAATATAGTATTTAGCAAGTAAGCAGTAAAAGTTAATTTAAAGTGTGTATATTGATCGAACTATTGGTTTGAAGCCCAGCACTGTGCCCAGTTGTAAGAGCTTTCCTTTTTTAATTACTTTGCGTGACTGCAGCCATGAGGAAATACTGATCCAGAAGGACTGAATTTGTCGGCATTCCCAGAACGAGATACATCAGTTTTTCTGTCTCTTCTTGGCAGAAGGTACATTTTTCACTATCAACGAGTCCGATTTCTTTTTCAGAAAGTTGTTAGTCGGTAGTCTTCTGTGTAAAAATTTAAAATTAAAAACTATAAGTTTTGTACTCTTTGTACATTGAAGGAATAATTGGTAGTTTTCCAGTTGATCCGGTAACATTAATATCCTCGAGCCACTTTTGTTGGCTTGAACTAGGTAGTTCACTCTTTTTTGATACTAGTTTCGTATATACAAGTCTACTTGGTTTTGAATTTTCTACGAATTTAGTCAAGAAACCTTCATACTTAAGCGGAGGCCTTGTATATTTGATATTACTGATTCAGCCACTTAAAGATAGACACATAGTTACAAAACTGCTATTAATTAAAGGAGAAGTTCACCCTAGAAAGCTTCCGTTTTTTCTTTCCACTAACTAAAAATACATATAGAGATAAGGTACTGACCAAAGTTTAAGCTTCTAAAGAGCTTTGCAGTCCAATCCTAACTAAATCCTTGTCCAAAGTAGCCCAAAAAATCGTTTAAATGCCGCCATTTTTGAAACATACATAGCAGTGGCCTTAAAATGCCACACTATTCCGTCCTTAGGCCCGGTTAAGACGCCGTACTTCACAAGAGCCAAATTTAATTCGAAATTAGCCCAACCCAAATTAATTTATCGCGGTTGAATATTGAGTCAGCCGAAATTAATTCAATACCAACAAATTTGCGGATTCGGGTCAGCAGTTTTGCTTGTGTAGGCGGCGCTATATCACCTCTTACAAAAGAAAAATATCTCCATCGCACTGTTTGAGAAACATTACGTCAAGAGACCTAGCCTCTCCCCCCTTCCCTTCGCGCTCCGTGCTCTCTCACCGCGCTTCGCGCGCCCCCCAAATCCTCCCTTACCTTCCCCTTTCTAGAAATAAAAGTAAAAACTGTAAAGGACCGCAAACGATAATGCTGCTAACGGTATACGTAGGATCTGCGAGAGACCTAGCCAGCCAAAAAATGAACACACATACTATGAACTGCAGGGCTGATCTAGCAGAACAAAATCTAGCTAGCTGTTCCAGGCGTTCATTCGATCAGATAGTGCGGAGCGAAGGATATGCGGTACGCAGAAGGAAAAATCTGATATAGCTAGCGCATCCCCTCTCCTCAGTCAGTCTCCCCTCGTTTTCCCCGCTCGTTCGCGCGCTGGCTTTGCAATTTTCCTTCGCGCCTTCCCCTCCCCAATGAGTCCCCACTATCTGAACTATGAAAAGCTCACGCTCGCACGCTAATAAATACAATGCGGAAAGCAATAAAAGTACGCTGTAAGATGGCGGACAGGTTGGTGGTCAGAAACAATAGAAATCATTTGCCTAAAAATAGAGTGTTATTCCCAAAGGATGGAAGTTTCCTATGATTGTTTTTACTCCCAACATGGCCGCCGTGAAAACAATCTATAAGGATATAAGACCTAGAAAAAGTATGGGTAGTAAAACAGAAATTAAATTGATCGGTCCGCGCGTTTAAACCTAGTAATGAAAACTAATTTCTTAAAACGACATGAGAAAGCGTGGCCGCTCAATAAAAACTAAGCGTACTTGACTTGAATCTCGTTATAAGCGGCAGCTTGCACAGTGAATGATAGAATTGTAAAACAGTCAAGTTAAATGAGAGATCAAGTTACCTTTCTGCGGGTTATCCATCATCCAAAAGATTCTCAGGTTTGGTGCATGTAGCTGCTAGCAAACAAAAATATTACTGGAACTACAGGTTCCTATCGATTAGCTCGAGTTAAACCTCGATAAAAACAGCTGGCGAGATTACTGAAAAACCCAATAGACATTACAGTGCGACGCGTGTTACCGAAAAACCCAATATACATTACAGTGTATATGGGGCTATTTACTGAGGAAGGGACAGAAGTCCCGAAACGCCTGAACTTTTAGTTCCAAAAGCGCTTTAATAACATTTTTTAAACATATTCATTTCATACGATTGGCGCTACACAGTTCATATCTATTATGATTTTTTTAACTACATTCCCGGGGGGGGGGGGGGGGGGGGGAGTACTCCCTATAATGGGCTATACGGGGATGCTCCGCCCGAAAGGGGTACCTTTTTGAGGCTGGAGGTATATGAAAGGGTCGGGATTTCACGAGTTGAAGTATATGAAAGGGTAGGGATTTCACGAAGAATCAGGAAAAGGCAGCGTAAACTCGAGTTGAAGTACAAAAAAAGTAGGGAAAACCGCCATCTAAGTATTATAAAAAGCGCCTTTCAAAATATATGAAACAGACGCGCGTAAAGGCTATATGAAAGGGGTACCATTTTCAATGAAAGGTATATGAAAGGGGTACCTTTTCTGTCAAAAACGGTATATGAAAGGGTAAGGGTTTGGACCTTGGGGCGGAGCATCCCCGTACAAAACTCTGTTGAGTACCCCCCCGGGACTACATTACAGTGTGACGCGTGTTACCGTGAGTACCCAACAAACTGTTTTACAAGTTAGTCAATAAGAGAGCAAAAATTTAATTGACGGACACGCCTCTTCGCAAAGTTGAGCACGATCAAATGTGAGTGTGAAGTTGTTACAAAATACGAAGATTTTGTTCACTTAATTGCTTCACACGTATCCGCAGTGATAATTATAAGATAGTTATCTGATGATATGATGGAAACTGATTGTAAAGACGTTTGTTGAGTACTTACAGTAAGGCGCGCGTCGCACTGATGGTCCTTTGTCAAAGAAAACACAAGGGAAACAATAGAGTGCATTTCGACTTATACGCATTGTACGACATAGTTTTCATTTTTTTTCCTACGTGCACATAGGAAAAGTTTCGAATTTTGGATAAAAAATATGGAAAAACAAAATTTTCTGCTTTTGCTGTTTACAAAGATGGCTAAGATGGCCGCCATATTTGATTTTGCTCAAAATTCAAATTTATACCCAAAAATGCGGAAATTGAAAAGATCTATTGCTAGAGTTGTAAAATATGATATTATTTAACATTTTGCTGCTTTTGGTAGCACTTTATGTGTTTTTTTAACCAAAAAGGTGAAAAACACGCATTTTATTCAAAAAATGGCTTGACCACATGCTACTTATATCATTCTCGTTACCATAACGACCTATTCTCCCTAAACCTTGCCAAAATGTGTTTCGAGGATAAATGAACAGCCCGCATGTGCTTTTGAAAAAATCAGATAAAAGTCCAAGGGTTAAAAACTAAGGCCCAGGTTGCATTTAGGACCGTCTCCGTATTCACTCGCTACACGATCCACTCGCTTTCATACGGCAAACCAATACAGATGGCCTTGTCGTCTTTACCTAATAGTCTATACTTATTGACCAGAAGGTTCAAATTATAATCGTTAAGTAAATTTATTGATTTTCATGTTTTACATTTTCTTCTTTACATTTGCCATTTATATGTACGGTTTTTTTTTATCAGAGACACTCAGTTAAAAGTCATCATAATCACACTCACACCTAGTCGGAAATGATCTTTGACAGTTTGGAAAAAAATGATATATGGGTTTACATTTTTTGGTCCCCCAAAACTTTATAGCATATTCACAGTCTGTACGAGAATGGGACTTGCAAATGACGGTTGAAACCAACTCATTCCCGCAAGGAACCATCACGCTTTTCTTAACGCAGGAATCTATGTGCACTTTTCTCGGTTTCTTCATCTCATTGGTGTCGATGTCGGCCTGGTGCTTCGACTTCTCTCGTGCTGTTTTATCCTCGTGAAGATTATACTTCTCGTTTGCTTGGTGCTCTTCACGTGACGTGTCCCGACTGTCTTTCGTCCAGTCGTATGGCGCGTGATCGTCATAAGCTGAGAGATGCGAATCATCGATCAAACCGGGAAGCGGTGACAGATCGTCATTTGCCCGAGTCGGAGGCTTTGCGGTTGAGAGGCGTACACAAAGAAGCAAAACAGTTGCCTGGTTTTTGGAAGAGAGAAATGTTGTCACTTAGTTATAAAGGCACAAACCCGGTAGTGTGAGTTGAGTAAATAGTGCGGGTTATCAAACGAAAAGTTGTGTTATACGGGTGGGTATATTTACGATTAATTTTTTTTTGTTTGAATTAACAGCAGAAAAACAAAAACGCGATAACTTACACATAGGCACAGAGTATTCCTGTTTCGCATCTTTTTGGGAAAAAAGCTGTTCTCAGTAAATGCGTGAGACAATTTTAAGAGCAAAATGATCTGTGAATCGCTGTGAATGTATTTATAAAGGTTGTCTACAACCAACAGATGGCTTTTAATGTTGTTTTCTTTTTTTTATTCGAGTGCAGTGTTTAACCGAGAGAAACTTAACACTTTATTTACAATGCAAGCTAAGTATGCCTCACGTAACTCGAGTGTGATTGAGAATCCAAAGTACCACTTTGGAAAACAAGGGTTCACGCTTGATGACAGAGTGTATTATCTTCAATATCAACTTTCAATCGCCTCTAATCGCAAATTTAGCAATACTTACTGCCCGATAATCAACATACGGCTTCCATTCAACGTACAGTTAGTTAAAGCTAAGACTTCTGGGGACCACTCTCGCAGAGGCTTTAAAAGGATAGGTTAAAATCGGTTCGTCTTTTTAAAGCAGTTGGTCAATTGTATTTTAATGAAAGAAGTTTCGAAAAACGTTTTAATAAAGGAAGAAGAAACTTTTTATTCTTTGGATGCATGCTCTTTAGATTCGTGTCTTTAATACACTGTTACAGCTGTTGTGTCAGAAACGGTTTTTACGTAATGTCTTAAACATGTTGCATGCTTCGGTAGGCGATCCCGGCCTACCAATTTGTAATTTTCCAGTGGGTGTGAATCATCGTCAGTGAGCGACAAGGCTGTAGTCACAAACACGTTTTCCAAATCAGCAAGTCGGTATTACGGAGCATGTTTGCATGGTGCATATATTGTCGTAACCTGCGATCGGACGCCCTTTTTCTTCCTAGGGAAAGTGGGAGGAAAGGCGCGGGGAGAAGAAAAAATACATACCTGATCGCAGGTTAATAATATTAGTGGAACCTGTATATAACGGCCCTGTATTATGCGACAACCCTCTATTAAGCGGCCAGTTTTCAAAGTCCCGAATTTTCGCCCATACAAACTTTGTATTTGTCACCTGGGTATTAAACGGTCATCTCTAGTATTAAGCGGGTCGCGGCCACCCTCTACCAGTCCCCTGTTTGTCTGTCTTAAAACACATCTCTTTGAGCTGACGTCCCATCTCATTCTCATAAGTGTAGGTAAAATTATATATGCAGTCATTCATTCATTCATTTTTATTTCGCTTGCATGACTGTCTTACATGTCAATGTACTGTAGTATAAAATGACAAGAAAGAACATTGTTCCTTTCGAATTACTTACAAAGCACTTTTTTTTCACTTGGTGAAGGTAGTGATCGCTTGATTGTGTTATTGTTAGCTTGGACGAGTTGCTAATGTACACAGAAATACTGTGCGCTATAACATTGACACTTGATGACGCCCGCAAAGTATTTTAGTTAACTCTGGAAACATATGTGGCAACCGTGAATCGAACATGGAGTTGAGCCACTAACGCACAAAGAGCCGAAATAAAACCGGCTTCTTTGCTCATGAGATGTTTCTCGGTAAAATAAGGAGAGGCATTACTCTTGAGTGTAGCGTACAGTGAAAGCCTTCCGGCCTTGCCACAACTCTCGTAAGCCGGCGACCAGCTCCCAGCGAGACTCTATACCAGTTAAAAAGCTCCCGTAAGCGACCACCACCACTTTTGGGATTCAGCGCTTAGCCTTCAACGTTTTTGGAGCTCTTGTAATGGACATGTTTCTTGGTCATTTAAATCCTGTGTGACTGTTTGAAGAGGCTATTTCATCTAAATTTAGCATACGATTTGGGGTACGTTTTTTGGGATATATTCTGGCCATTCCAAAAGCAGAATACAAACATAGTTTTGTTAACGAATTCTGATTTCAGAATGACCAGAATATGTTCCAAAAAAACGAACCCTTAAGGTGTAAAATTTAGAGAAATAAGAAATAATGAAGATTTAATGACGTTTTAAAATAAGAATTTGTAGTCCACTAGCAACCTGTAGTGCTCTTGCGTGGGTATCAACTGTCTGTTGGTGTTCCAAAAATCATTTTCTTTCTTCTATCCCTTCTTTAAACCTCCTAAAATTACACTGAAATTCAGGTGTACCCCCGCCTTAAGGACAAACAAGTGAAATTTAGCCAGGACCATTCAAGCACTGATGTTCACCTTAGAAATCAGAGATGTCGTCTTGCGCTTCAAAATTTGGCCCAGATGTGTAGATTTTTAATCCCTCTGCAATTCCATAAACACTTTGGGATCGAAATCTGAATTTTAAGATATGACGAAAGTGCAAACTAAGAATTGTTTTCAAGGGCAAAGCAGCCAAAGGGTGTCCTCAACCAATGAATGAGAACTTTAAGTGGTTTGAAAGACGGGAAGACGACATTAATGTATATGTGTTGTTCACAATTGATCTATTAACCCTTAACTACCAAGAGCGCCAAAAATAGAAATTCAAGAAAAATCCCAAATTTCATTTTGTAAAATATTGAAAACCAAATGGTACCCGAAGAGGTTTCATTTGAATGGTCACACCATAGGATTTCATCAACAGACTCAAAAGTTAGAACAAATGGTACCATGCAAAAGTACTGCTGAAGAGGTTTCATTTAAATGGTCACACCATAGGATTTCGTCCACAGACTCAAAAGTTGGAACTTTACTCACGTCTCCATAATTGACTTTGGGAGCGAAAGGGCATAAAAAATATATTCATGCGGAAGAAACTAATTATGTGACATTTTTTTCCATGTTCCTGTTTGTCCCTCTCAGTCGATCTCAGGCTCGCACCACGGTGTTCCATTTCAAGCACTTTTCCACACGCATTTGTAGAGTAATTTGAATGGGAGCTTGAAATAGAAATGTGTCCTATTCACTGCTAACAATGAAATTATTAAAGGCAAAAAGTTGATGCGAAAGAAATGCTAGGGGATAGAAGATATTTTCGTGAGCCGCAGAATCGAACACTGAACGTTTTCTTTTAGAAGATATTTTTTCTTGGCCTATTCTCAAGGAACCGTTTTTTCTAAACTGAAAGTAAGAGAAAATCAAAAAACGCCAACTAATTACAAAAATGGACAGTGCGCTGTCGATTAGCACGATGAGGACTGTTGCTTCATGAATACCAAAAAAAAACAATCACAGACTGAAGTCATTAGTTACGAAGGTAGTGCAAAAAATAGACGTCTGCAGAAAGCCAGAACAGTTTTACTTTTTCACTGTAGCTTCAGTTTGCAGCTTACCGTTTTGTTTAGCAAAAAAGAAAGAAACAAACCGGAGTGCACTCTACTTCCTGTGTTAGACGAGGGCAGTGACTGTCTGACATGTACAGATCTGAGTGACATTATACGTATTGATAATAAAAATATATTGTACAAGTTATTTTTTAACATTCTTATTCACTTTTGGGAACCTATTGAAATTTATGAATTTCAAAAAGAATAAGTGTTGAGCTGCTGGCGTGGCGTCTCAAACGCGATTGAAATAGAGGATTTACGGGCTTAATAGAAGATTTACGGTAATTAACTATCGCGTTTGCGATCAAACGGTGCACCGGACAGCGTGCACTGAGGCTCTCGTTCAATCAAGCAAAACTATCATCAACTATCATGAACATGTTCAAAATGAACGGTAGCCTGCGTCCATAGTTTTCTCTCTCAGGTGACAAGGGCGCTCGAGGTCTTACGATTCAAAAGAGTCGCTTGGGTTGTCTTTGGGCAAACGTTGTACCCTCCTGAAGACGTTGACGGAAAACGGTACAAGGAATACTTTATGTAGTCCAAGGAAAGTGTCCACCAGCCGATTAGCATGGAGTCGCGTCGGTCCGTACTGCATTCTGAACCTTCGGTGATTTAAATCACATCACGCCATGCATCAAGCGCGCGCTCAATAAACAATTTTTTTAGAACACTTTGAACTACAAAACTGATCGATCTTTTAAACGAACGCAACATTTCATCGCAACATCTTGCAATATTGTTGCCACGCGTTTGGCCACTCTGTTGCAACAAGTGGCCGACATGTTGGATGGTTTTGGATCAAATTTGACCATTTTCAAACTTGATTCAAGGCAACATGGTGGCCAAACGCGTGTAACACGTTGCGCGCAACAATGTTACGCTGCAAGATGTTGCGTTGAAATGTTGCGTTTGTTTGGCTGTTAGGCTCTTGTGATCCAGGGAGGGGGGGGGGGGGGTGGTACTCCCATATATGAGCTATATAGGTATGTGTACGGAGAGTGTCGAGAACAAAACGTTTGCTGATATTGCATGTTTCTTTGCGTTTTTGATGTGAAGCTCATTTTTGATTGATAGTTGCCTAGAACATGCCTAATGAATTTTTTTTTATTGTATCGAGGGGTTTGGAATTCACGACAATTGTCCAATGTGGTGTTAAAATTTCGCACGTAAATATCTGCAAAGCTTTCAGCCAAAAAACGGAGTAAATAAATTTATGCGTGTTAAAAATAACGCGCGAAAGAAGCCAAATTAAACCTTGTATAAAAATTAATTGAAACTGGTGTTGGAAAGAAAATTGTCATCATTCACAACACTGATGACGATCGAAAGTTTGTCGCATAATTATAAGCGTGTCGGGATTAAGCCGACTTTTACACTTTTCTCTGTCTTAATTTTTTGGTCTGCCTTCTTTACTGAGATTAAGGTAAAAACAATTTACCTAAGCAGCGGGGATCCGAAATCCTGAACTGGGTTAGCTACTAGATCCTACTAGGCTGACAAAAAAATCTGGATATGTATTCCATGCAGAAGGTCTTTTAGCAGTCGCAAGTGCGGATTCCTTTAGAGGCAACGATTCGTGAGATTAAGAAAATAAAACTAGAAGAACCAAGACGTATTAAGAAGAAGGCGAATGAAGATCAGTTTAAGTTCAACACCAAACTACAAGACTTCCTAGGGATGCTAGAATGTGTATAGCCGCCCCCTCGCGTCCAGTGTCAAAATCTCCTGCACTGGTCAGGGGGGTGTGGATACTCCCCCTATATTAGCTTTACTAGGTGTGTGCTGCCATAAAGGGCATGGTTTTTGAGCCGTTTGGTCTGTAAACGGGTGTTATGTAGATTTTGACAATTTTGCACTGAAATTGGGTCTAGCTTTTATGTAAAGGGAACCACGAGATCGTACAAAAGTATTTCTCCCTTCATCTTCAAATAAAAGAGAGAAAGAGAAGTAACCAAAACCAGTATCATTCGATATCGGCAAGAAATCGCACCATTATGATTTCTTCATATTGGAAACAGCGCGATTTACTGCTTCAGATTCTCAAACGAGGTCTGAAAACAGGTATGGATTTTAGAGGTCAGATCTGAAAACAGGTATGGATTTTAGAGGTCAGATCTGATAACAGGTATGGATTTTAGAGGTCAGATCTGAAAACAGGTATGGATTTTAGAGGTCAGGTCTGAAAACGGGTATGGAAAATGGCATAGTTTTGTCTGAAAGAGGTACCCTTTGGTGTGCTGGCGGTCCAACGGACGACGTTCTGGCCGACGTAGGAATCGAGCGAGACCCGTTTATCGACGATTATTGCTATCAATACGGAAAGCCAGGACACTGGAGAGCTCACTCGATGCTGTACTTCGCAAGCGAGAGCTAGCAGCATCATCTGACTAATCTGACCAGGATCCAGACGTGATGTAGTCAACTCCTTGGTTCATGTAGCCTGCGAGCATGCTCTCGGGCTCAGGACCGGGATCGGGGATTGGGGGAGGGGGGAGGGATAACCCTAAGCTCGAGAGCTCGCTCGCAAAGCTATTCATATCGGATGATGATAATTTTCCTATTATAAGAGTTAAGAAGTCTTGTTTGTTATACCGTGAAATGCCGCTTGTAATACCCCCCGCTTACCCGGTTGTAGGCCCACTAGTTTGGTCACTAAATATTATTGCGGTTATAACCCCTCCTATACTAAGCACACTGCCCACAGCTCCTTAACGACAATCTTCACAAAAATGACCACCAAATTAACTAAAACAACAGTTCGTTATCATAATATGTTTTGCTTGCCAGCCACAAAAACCTTACGAAATTGTATAAGCGGCATTTTATGGTAGTTTGTCTTTTCAGATTCTCATATATTTGACGCTGAATTCTAATTTCATTGAGAGGTAGACTAGCTAAAAGCGTGTCAGAGTGAAAAAAAAAAAACACAAAATAGAAATATATCAAGTGATTCCGCGAAGAGAGAACATGTCAAACAAAAAAGGTTTAAGCTATTTTTTCCAAGATGCATGAACTGAAAATTGTCAATTTTTTTCAAGTTGCAATTCATTTCCATCCGCGCCATCATATCTATCGCCAAAGACCACAGGTATCCCAAGTTCAAGTAATGTTTTCACGTTGTAATTTGAACGTCGTGGTAACTGTTGCGTAATAGCGCACTGACCTACACTGTAATTCAGCCATAGGCTGCGAGAGTGATAAATAAACAAATCATCATCATCATCATCATCAAATTATAAGGATTTGTATTGGGAAAATTCGCTTCGAATTTGAGAGTAAAATTACTAACGATATTTCAATAAAAATGGCTCACCTGAACTTTTTGTGTGTTTACTGGTGTATTGAGTGGTTTTTGGGTCGATTTAAAGCGATTCCAGCGAGTTTTAGTTCCACTCAATGAGTACTGTACCTGTGCAAAGCCCGGGGAGGGGGGGGGGGGGGGGGGAGGGGACTCCCATATAAAAATGACAGGGGCGCTCGTCGTACATTTTAGGGGTAAAAATTGGTAGATTGGTACCGCTTGGAGGTACTAAAGTCTAAAATGACCGCCGTTAGAATTATCGTGGTACCTTTTAGGGTATGAGCCGAAAAAATATGACAGAATATGACATGTGTTGTTTTAAAATTGGTACCTCTTAGGGGTAAAAATTCTTTTGAGCCACGCCCATCAAACGAGATTCTGGTACCTTTTAGGGTGTTTTTCGAAAATGTCCGACGAGCATCCCCGTCATTTTATATGGGAGCCCCCCCCCCCCCCGGGGGTGCAAAGACACGCTCTGGTAGTTTCATTGTACTGTTATAGGAAGGGTAAACAAAACTGGAGCATTATTTTTAGATTTCCGTTGACAGAAATACGTTTTTGGCTTTACAAAGCCATACTAAAAATAGGTGACATTGCCCCTTAAGCCGCGTTTAATATCCGCCCGGCAAAACTACAACAGCAACGTTCCGCTTGAGATTATATGAGATTATATGAGATTCTGTTCACGTCAAAATTTGTTACTTTTGACTTTATTTATGCTGTTACTAAAAAGTCCTTACTGTTTTAAAAATAGCGCTGCGCACTATAGTTAGAACTCCTACATGACTCAAACAAAAATATCATGCAATCAGCCACAGGCAGTCAGATCCGGGGGGGGGGGGACTCCGATATGAAAATGACGGGGGTGCTCGTCGTACCTTTTATAATTTAGGGGTCAAAATTTGTAGATTGGTACCGCTTGGGGTGCCGAAATCTAAAATGACCATGGTTAGAATTATCGCGGTATATGACAGAATATGTCTCGTGTTGTCTTTGAATTGGTACCTCTTACGGGTAAAAATTCATTTGAGCCACACCCTTCAAACGAGATTCTGGTACCTTTTAGGGTGTTTTTCGATATTTTCCGACGAGGACCCCCCGTCATTTTTATATGGGAGTCTCCCTCCCCGGGAATCAGATCTGTTTCGTCCAAAATGGCGGACAGTTTTCAAACTGTTGACGAGACGAGATCACCCTGGCTCCAGAGGACAAAACCGAAGCGAAAAGTAGTTTTGTTGACGCGAAAATGCCAAAATTAGAAAAAACATCCTCGAACAGTCATCACCACAGTCGAGTACTACTAGGCAGTTTTTCTTCCCTGCATTTGTATAAAACAAATAGATTCAATTTTGCCATGCGTCTGTTCAGTTATAGATCACAGAACATGTCAAACTATGTGGCAAGAGCATCAGTTACCAACTCATCTGCGGCTCGTTGGCCACTTTTTTTTTCTTACCGCATTTTGACATCATCTGTGATCCATAACTGACAAACGCACGGCAAAATGGAATCTATTTGTTTTAAAAACATAACAATACAATAAAGTTTATTAGGTTCCCCAGCGGGATCTTCATGCTTAACCAACCGCTAAGAAGGTTTTCTTTTAGTTTTCGTTTAAAAGTTTGAGGAGAGGTGCAGTCATGTATCTCAGCAGCAGACAATAAGTCCCAAACGTTTGAGCCACGATATTTAAAGGATTGATGGCCAAGAGTAGTCCGACATTTAGGTAGATAAAGTCTGTCGTTATTCCGGGTATTATAGCAGTGGATTTGCGATCTCTTACAGACTGAACATCTACAAGGTAACCTGGAGCTAGACCGTTCATACATTATATATCTGCACATGCTTGCATCTTCCATGAGCTTCAAAGGTAATAGGTCAAGGCAATGGTCGCTTTACACCGCCAAAACTGTCAATATTCGGTAGTTTGTTTTCACATGTCAAAAACGGTTTGATCTCGCACTCATACATTGATCCAGGGTCTATTTTTCTCGGCCAACGTGGCAGAATGCGTGTCTTCGTGTGGGTTGTGTAATTTAATCAAAGAAACATTGACAGTGTAAACCCAGATTGAGATGAACCGGTCCATGTTTGTCATTATTCTCTCCACAGTATGCGATGTCCTCCTTATTGACGGTCCTCGTAGTTATGGTAAGTACTAAGAATGTTTACTCTTTCACTCCCAGAGTCAACTATGGATAAATGTAGTGTAGTTCTAACTTTTGAGTCGTCGACGAAATCCTATGGTGTGACCCTCTTCAGATTTTCCTTGAATTTTGAGGTTTGGCACTCTTGGGAGCAGTAATAAAAGGGTTAAATGAATTGAGGGTCAATTGAACTTGTATTGTCCAAGCGAAAAAAATCAGTGTCAAAGTTTCGTAAATATACTAGCTGAAATCTAATAAACCGTTTAAAATGCAAGGCTAGTACAACGGAAATTAATGGCAGGTTTAATGGCCAATATTTCGACTAGTAGAACAAGTCTTCTACAGGACCAGCGTTGGAGTCTCCAACGCTGGTTCTACAGACTAGTTCTACAGACTAGTTCTACAGAGTATTGTTACTACGCTCTAGTATTATTACTACGCTCTAGTCAGTACAGACTTTGGGTGACGTCTAGTACTCGCATCCCTTTTTAAAGGAGATCCGGAAAGAAAGTTGTCACTAATTTATCGTAGTGTTGAGTAGTCCTCTGCCGGCATTTAAACGTTTTTTAATTTTTTTTGAAATCCAATATTTGCATTTTACATCTGACTCAGTCATGTTTTTATTAGCAAATAAAAAATTGGCCAAGACCAATTAATGCTAAGTGCTAAAGAGTCAATTGAAACTGTTTTGTTCTTGTTTAAGCGTAAGAACTTTGTCAAAGTTTCGTTAAATCTTCCCTGTAAAGTTCACTTCAGCGAGAGCGCACAGTCGCACAAGAGGACGCCGTGACTTTGAAATGAAACATCAGTCAGCCACAGTAAATGATTACTATGGCATTATAATCATTCTTATCAAGGTCAAGTTTGCAGTGTGCAGTCACCATGAAACATGTTTTATCTTTTCATACAAAAGAACAATTTCGTTATTATTCACAGCAGGGGGTTCGACCAGTGTATTTTTTTTACGCGACGGAAACGTAGTCCCGTCCCCGCCCCCACCGAGTTGCAATCACTAGACGCTCATATGATTTAAGTTACGACCCCCTGCGGACTGACCTCTCGTAACGATAACTTTGCATTTTGAAGCTAAAACAAATGCTGCAGTACACAACTTTTCGCCGAATAATCTTTTTTTATATAACCACGATTCCACAGCATCATGGATGGTGTAAGTTGTTTTTTGTTTTTATCATTATTTTGCACTGCTGATAATTCCGATTCTTTGCTGCGAAAAAATATACGAATAACGACTTAAAAGAATTTCAATTGAGGGTCGTCAAAAAAATCAAAGTAATCACTCTAGCCAATCACAACAGACACAGACATTCCTATGGACCAATCAGAGCGAAGGCGAAAAAGTGCGGGAAAACGCGCGCGTGCGAGGGGAGCAAGTTAGCATTGGGTTGGTTTAAATTCTGATTGGTTCAGAGAAAGTGGCGCGAGTTCGATTTTTAATATAATCAATTACAAATCGTAGTAGTGCAAAACCAAAGTAAAGGCGTCGAATCTTTTTAGACATTCTATTGAAAATCACACTACTAATGATCCAAAGTAGTACAAAACACTGACTGACTCATTCTTTCAGGTTTCCGTTCTATCTGAAGTCATTCATCCATCATTTGGAATGAGTTATGAAAAGCGTGAAGACGAATCCCGTATGATGCTGACTAGAAAAATAACAAAAAGAAATGATTCAAATCAAATTACTGGGGAGACCCGTTATAAAAGGATGAAACGCGAAAGCTCGAATACAAACATTTCCAAAACATCGCCTGCAATAAACAAGTTGATAGTTACGAAGAACACAACTGGAAGGAGGTTTAAAGGATATAATTTTCAGAAAACTGACACGAAGATAAACATGACAATCTTATCATTATTCGCTGGCGGGCTTGAGCAGAAAGAACCGGTCCAGCAAAGAAGAGTGTTTACAGCGGCTGCAAGGGCAGCGAAAAGTCAAAATATCCAGGGAAACGCATCCGTTTTGAACAGCTTCAGTGTTGAGGACAGAAAAAATAGCTCGATTGCGCAAATGCACTCTGAAGTGGTACACAATCTCAATAAAAAAAAATTAGTTATTGCAGTCAGCTCCGCGTCAAGAAAACGCCAAATTCAGGGAGGATTGTTACGAAGTTCAGGTTTAGCATGGAATCGATCCTCTGGAAGAAATGGGATGAATCCTTGTGTAAAGCAGATCACAAAAACTTACCACAGTACACTTAAGAGGATATTTACTGAGTTTGTGTGTTACCGCGCCTCATTCTATTGCAGTCCAAAGTCAGGTGGCTTGGGAAGATGTATGCCTGTCAAAACATTTTATCCGAGTATCAATAAGGTTTTGACTACTGCGTGTAAATGTAAGTGAGAGATTAAAACAGTATAATTTTTTCCTGAGTCTCCCATCCTTTGTGGGCTCGATTTATATATTTCATATTGCTCTTTTTCTTTTCCTTCATTAAAAAAATTATAGTTATATGACAAAATTAATTACATATTAGTATTACATTACAATTCATGACATATATTATGTGTAGTACTAAGCTTACTTCTATATTAATATTTTACACTATTTTTATATTCTTTTTACTGTTAATTTAACACTAATATATATAGACAGGCTTAGCCTAACAGAGGAGCTCTCTGAACAGAAGCAATGATGATAAGCTTAACTTAGGTGAAAGGTCGGAAGCACATTCGCAAGAAAAATTAGAATTAAGATTGACGACCGGACTATTTTTCAATTTTAGCGGCAATTCTCAAAAACAATATTACGCGACCGTCTGCACAGTACATTTACGACTGCACAAAAGCTCACAAAAACAACTTTTTCTCGGTCTAGAATAACTAGTGTAACTAAAATACACCTGTTTCATATCGAAAATTGCCCGAGAAACTGTCTTGGAAAGGCGACGCGGGTTAAGTTAGATCTATAAAATACAAGTCTTGTTTTCTTTTTACATAAAATAGCTTTTCAACCATAACACATAAAAATGGACAACAAAATCTTCTTTTGAAAACTTTTATTCAAATATCCGCTGTAGTTTATGTTTAAAAGCAAAAAGCGTACCATTGGCGCATCGAGGACTGTCTGGTTGAGCACATGGCGAAATTCAAGATGTTAATCCGACTAAATTTGAGCAAATTTTATAAACATTTCTCTAAAATTAATTAACGAGAACACAAAGAAACAGTCAATTACAAATTGATATCAACAAAAATTCCCATAGAAAAATGCATGAAAATTCTCAGCTGATTGAAAATTCTTTAAAACTCCGCTTCTTCGCGGGTATAAAGTTCCTCGAAGCAAGATTTCATCGCTTAAAGCTCTTCTTTTTCTAGTATTCTTTAAAGCTTTGTCTTTATATTTTGGATATTTTAAATGTATGTTATTGCAAAATCACGGCCGGTTTTGGACATGTGGTCTTGACCTCTGTTTGAGAAATGTGAAACCTGTCTTGAGTAACAAACCGCGAAAAAATGTAGGGAAAATGATTTTCAAACCGTTTTTTCCGCTAAACACAACAAAAATGTTTACTGTTGACGGAACATCGGCCGCCTAGCCGCGCGATAAACTCGGATAGCCTCGGTTTGGTTCAAAATTGCTAAGATCCCGGATGTTGTGTGACGTCAAACGCGCATGTTTTGTGACGTCATACGCCCCGCGAGCTAACCTTGCGCGAAGGACCGACCGACGAGCCTACGAACTTACCCTGCGAGAGTTCTCGCCCGCGAAACATTCCGCTAGCCATGACCATGAAAAATGACGGACATAGATTCTATAAGTATGGAGCTCCGCGAGCGGCCTCCGCTATAACTACTAACAAAAACATTTATTTTAAAACTAAATTTAGTCAAGAAAAGAAGGCCAAGAAAAAAAAAGAAAAAAAGAAACTGACACATCTCTCATTTGTTAGGGGACTAGCATCAAGATCACAGGGGATTACAAGAAAGACTTAAGAGGCTCCCATTTCTTCTGCTTTATATAATTCATATAACGTAAAAAATCGTTGTCTTTTGGTGGACATTCTTTCAGCTTACACAGCCATATCTAGTATTTAGCAAGTAAGCAGCAAAAGTTAATTTAAAGTGTGTATTTTGAGCTATCTGGTTTTAAGCCCAGCGCTGTTCCCAGTTGTAAGAGCGTTTCATTTTCAATTACTTTGCATGACTGTAGCCAATACTGATTCAGAAGGACTGAATTTTTTAGCATTCTCAGAACAGATATACCAGTTTTTCTGTCTTTTCTTGGCAGAAGGTACATTTTTCGCTATCAACGAGTCCGATTTTTTTTCAGAAAGTTGTTAGTCGGTCGTCTACAAGTTTAATTTTGTACTCTTTGTACCATGAAGGAATATTGAATTGGTAAGCAGGCAGAAGAAGAAGGAGAAGTTCGCCCGAGAAAGCTTCCGTTTTTTCTTTCCACTAACTAAACATACATATAGAGATCAGGTACTGAACAAAATTTCAGCTTCTAAAGGTTGAGGTTGAGGTTGAGGTTTATTATTATTGGTTTTCAACACTATTACATTAATTAATTGATCTAAATTTAAAGAAATAAAATTTAAATATCTACAAACCCGAGAGAGCTTTGCAGTCCAGTCCTAACTAAAACCTTGTCCAAAGTAACCCAAAAATCGTTTGAATGCCGCCAGTTTTGAAACATACATAGCAGTCTGGCCTTAAAATGCGACATAATTCCGTTCTTAGGCCCAGTTCAGACGCCTGTACTTCACATGAGCCAAATTTAATTCGAAATTAGCCCAACCTAAATAAATTAATCCTGGCTGAATATTGAGTCAGACGCCAAACTTAATTCAGCCGAAATTAATTCAATACGGACAATTTGCGGATCTGGGTCAGCATTTTTGCTTGCGTAGGCAGCGCGATATCGCCTCATACAAAAGAAAAATATCTCCATGACTCTGTTAGAAAAACATGACGTCAGGTAGACCTAGCCCCCCACCCCCTTCCCTTCGCACTCCGTGCTCTCTCGCCGCGCTTCGCGTCCCCCCCAAATCCTCCCTTATATTCCCCTTTCTAGAAATGAAAGTAAAATCTGCAAAGGACCACAAACGATACGAACGATACGATACGATACGATACAAACGATACGATACAAACGATAATGCTGCTAACGGTATACGTACGATCTGTGAGAGATCAAGTCAGCCAAAAAATGAAGAAACATACAATGAACTGCAAGGCTGATCTAGCTAGAAAAAAAAAAACATCTAGCTTGCTGTTCCAGGCGTTCATTCGATCAGATAGTGGGATCGAAGGATATGCGACACGCAGAAGGAATACTTAAGCTACTCAGACGGAGTGGGATAGGGGCGAAAGATCAAGAGAGCGAGGCGCACCCCTCTCCCCAGTCTCCCATCGTTTTTCCCGCTCGTTCGCGCGCTGGCTTTGCAATTTTCCTTCGCGCCCTCCCCTCCCCTCCCCACTATCTGAACGACGAAAATCAGACAAAAGCATGCACGTTCATAAATACAATGCGGAAAGCAGTAAAAGTACGCTGTAAGATGGCGGACAGGTTGGTGGTCAGAAACAATAGAAATCATTTGCCTAAAAATAGAGTGTTATTCCCAAAGGATGGAAGTTTCCTTGTTTTTACCTCCAACATGGTCGCCGTGAAAACAGTCTATAAGACCTAGACAAAGTATGGGTAGTAAAAAAGAAATTGAATTAACTGGTCCGCGCGTTGAAACCTCAGGCTAATGGAAACTAATTTCTTAAAACAACATGAAAAAGCGTGACCGCTCAATAAAAACTAAACGAATCTCTGACTTGAATCTCATTATAAGCGCGCAGCGGCAGCTTGCACAGTAAATGATAAGATGAGAGATGAAGTTACCTTTCTGGTTGATCCGCGGTGAAAAAACATTTTCTACCCACAAGATTTATCAGCCACAAGATTCTCACGTTTAGTGCATGTAGCTTCTAGCAAACAAAAATATTTTTATTTTTATTTTTTATTAACTTCGCCACACTGAGGCGTGGTACTGAAAAACCCAGTATACATTACAGTGCGACGCGTGTTACTGAAAAACCCAATATACATTACAGTATGACGCGTGTTACTGAAAAACCCAATATACATTACAGTGCGACGCGTGTTACTGAAAAACCCAATATACATTACAGTATGACGCGTGTTACTGAAAAACCCAATATACATTACAGTATGGCGCGTGGTACTGAAAAACCCAATATACATTACAGTATGACGCGTGGTACTGAAAAACCCAATATACATTACAGTATGGCGCGTGGTACTGAAAAACCCAATGTACATTACAGTATGACGCGTGGTACTGAAAAACGCAACATACATTACAGTGCGGCGCGTGTTACTGAAAAACCCAATGTACATTACAGTGCGACGCGTGTTACTGAAAAACAGTGCGACGCGTGCTACCGAAAAGCCCAGTATACATTACAGTGTGACGCGTGGTACTGAAAAACCCAATATACATTACAGTGCGACGCGTGTTACTGAAAAACCCAATATAATAATAATAATAATAATAATAATAATAATAATAATAATAATAATAATAATAATAATAATAATTACTTTATTTAAGTGTCAAGGTATTTAGCGCGCGAGCACTAATTGGGGACACTAAATAAAGAAACAAATATTCAAATAGAACATAACATTTTAAAAATGTTACTGAAAAACCCAATATACATTACAGTGTGACGCGTGTTACCGAGAAACCCAATATACATTAAGGTGCGACGCGTGCTACCGTGAGCACGCAACAAACTGTTTTACAAGTTGGTCAATAAGAGAGCAAGTTTAATTGACGGGCACGCCTCCTCGCAAAGTTGAGCACGATCAAATGTAATCTTGTCGCTTCGTGTTTATCATGGGAGTGTGAAGTTGTTCACTTAGGCCCGGTTCAAACGTCGAACTTCAAATGCGGAAATTGAAAAGATCTATTGCTAGAGTTGTAAAATATGATATAATTTAACATTTTGCTTCTTTTGGTAGCACTTTATATGTTTTTTGAACAAAAAAGGTGAAAACACGCATTTTTATTCAAAAAAGTCATTCTCGTTACCATAGCAGCCTATTTTCCTAAACTTTGCCAAAAATGTGTTTCGAGGATCATTGAACAGCCCATGTGCTTTTGAAAAAATCAGTTACAAGTCCGAGGGTTAAAAACTGAGGCCCAGGTTGCATTTAGGACAGCCTCCGTATTCACTCGCTCCACGATCCACTCGCGTTCATATACGGCAAATCAATTCACTTAAAAATACAGATGAACTTGTCGTCTTTACCTATACTTATTAACCAGAAGGTTCAAATTATAATCATTAAGTAAATTTATTGATTTTCATGTTTTACATTTTCTTCTTTACATTTACCATTTATATGTACGGTTTTTTTTATCAGAGACACTCAGTTAAAAGTCATTATAATCACACTCACACCTAATCGCAAAAAATGCTTGACAGTTTGAATAATAACGATATATGGGTTTACATTTTTTGAACCCCCAAGGCTCTATAGCATCGCCACAGTGTTGATGAGAATGGGACTTGCAAATGACAGTTGGAACCAACTCATTCCCGCAACGAATCCTCACGTGTTTCTTAACGCAGGAATCTATGTGCACTTTTTTCGTTTTCTTCATCTCATTGGTGTTGATGTCGGCCTGGTGCTTGGACTTCTCTCGTGCTGTTTTGTCCTCGTAAGGATTATACTTCTCGTTTGCTTGGTGCTCTTCACGTGACGTGTCCCGACTGTCTTTCGTCCAATCGTATGGCGCGTGATCGTCATAAGCTGAGAGATGCGAATCATCGATCAAACCGGGAAGCGGTGACAGATCGTCATTTGCCTGAGTCGGAGGCTTTGCGGTTGAGAGGGGTACGCAAAGAAGCAAAACAGTCGCCTGTTTTTTGGAAGAGAGAAATGTTCACACTTAAGTCAACGTATAAAGGCACAAACCCGGTAGTGTGAGTTGAGTAAATAGTGCGGGTTATTAAACGAAAAGGTTGTGTTATATAGGTGGGTATTTTTTACGAGTCAGTATTTTTTAAAAAAAATTTCGAGCCTTTACTGAGCGAGATGATATTCTCTCAAATCTATTTTCAAAAAGTGATTTCAATTATTAGCGTCAGCGTGCTGAGTTAGGCCCACCGCTTTAATAAATTTGTATAGAGTTGGGTACAAAAAAAAATTAAGGTCGGTTGGATAACTATAGTATACCGCCTATTTATTTTCTTTTGAAGCATCTCAGCGGTCCGGAATCCTAAATCCTTGAATGTGATTGGCTAACTACGCGCGCTCCAGCGGTCCGGATTTTCCCATCCGCACCCCGTGTAAGGACCGCTCCTAATTTTACAGAAAGATTTTGTTGGTGAGTAAAGCTTAATAACATTGAATTTTCTCGTAAATTATGGACCCAGACGAAAGTTACCAAAGCGAAAGTGAATTTTCATTGGCCAGATAAAATATCTAACGACACAAACAAAGAAAACAATGAAGAAAACCAACAAAGTTTCACCATGGTTGACATCGGCTAACAAACAAAGATCCGAAAACACGCTAAGGATCTTAACGCTTAAACGAGGTATCAAAAAGACTCAATGAAGAAAGAGAGCCGGATAAACTAAGTGGAAGGAGAAATCAGCCGTAATTGTTCATTTTGTAGTTTGTTGGGCCGAAGCGTTTGTTGTTGTTCTTTACAAACCGTCATTTGTGGCTCAAAAATTACTGTAATTAGATAATCTACCGCTTTTTTACAAAGGTTTTGACTCCATTTGATTTAAATGTTCTTATTTTTCCGGTTTTGTTTTTTTCTTCCTATGAATTTTCATTAAAAAGTAGTCTTGCTTAAATTTGGCATTCTAGTCTTGTACTAGTTAGTTGTCAATAATTTACACGCCATTTCGCGATCGGATTTTACGAGATAATTCGTACTTTCACTACATTGCTCGGTTTGTATGCTTTTATTTCTCGGCTTTTACCCTCTTTTATCTAAAATCTATAAGTTTTCATTCACGAAAATATGATTTTTAAATTAGAATAGCTCAGTTTAAGCTTTCGCTCTGCTATAAATAAATTACGCTCGACTTTTCTTTTCTATAGTCGATAGAAAAATTTGAAAAGTTTTAGGCAAGAACATTTCTCTATCATGGCCGGAGGCAAACACAAGAGCCGTTTATTCCACCGAGAGACATAAACTGGTAGAAATGAGTTCACTTTGCATAAATTTTTTGCTCATGAATGGAAAGTTGTGAAGATTACCGACTGAATTATTTTAGATTTTGCGCGCGTTGTGTCAGTTTAGCTTTACGCGGCGCGTAAGAAGCTGTACCAGGCACCGCGGAGGGGGAGGGGCTGGTAGGGCTGTAGCCCTACCACCTTTTTGCAAAGGTTGACAAAAAAGGTTTTTAGGACTCACGAGACTGATTGTTTTTTCCTTAAAATGTAGCAAAAGCTACCACTGGAAAATAGTAATTTAAGTAACAAACACCTACTGCGTTGCTCCTCGAAGACTGAACAAACTTCGCCTTTTATTCTTTCCGGCGTTCCTTCCGTATTGCGAACGCGAATGACATGAATGAGGGGGCTGAGAACGAGCTTCAGGAGGCTCTTTGCCCATGTGCTCTCAACGTGTACATGTCAATGCAACACTATCTTAAAACTTAAGTTTGGTTTCGATTTTCTGGCTTTTAAAACCAACCCTAATGCCAAGAAAGATAGCAAGCTTTTTTCAAAGTGTACCAGGTCAGTAGCTCCTGGTTAGTAGTCCTTCAGTTTTGGAGCGACCCCGTAGCTGTCCAAACGATGTCTGTGATTGGAGAATGACACAACTGATATTATATATCACTTGAACAATGCCCCTATCCCTAACCCCTTTCCCAGCGGGAAAGACTTTCAACGGCAATCCCCGATTCTTCTATATGAATTGATTATAAGCTAAGCTTGTAAAAATAAATAGGGGGCCGCTCGCAAAATAATCCTCAATGCCATTTCATCCTATTAGCCCCGCCTTCCACTTTTAAGTGGGCTCCGCGGTCCCTGAGTACACGAATGATTTTCACGGCGAATCGCAGAATTAAAGTAGGAAAAAATAAATAAGTTATTTACCGGTCATATAGGAAAAAAACAGCAGAAAAGCAAAAACGCGATAACTTACACATAGGCACAGAGTATTCCTGTTTCGCATCTTTTTTGCGAAAAAAGCTGTTCTCAGTAAATGCGTTAACAGCAAAATGATCTGTGAATCGCTATGAATGTATTTATAAAGGTTGTCTACAACCAACAGATGGCTTTTAATATTGTTTTCTTTTTTTAATTCGAGTGCAGAGTTTAACCGAGAGAAACTTAACACTTTATTTTACAATGCAATATAAGTAGGTCTCACGTAACTCGAGTGAGATTGAAATTTAAATCGGTTCTTCTTTTAAAAGCAGTTGGTCAATTGTATTTTAACGAAATGAGTTTCGAAAAACGTTTTAATAAAGGGAGAAGAAACTTTTTATTCTTTAGATGCATACTCTTTAGATTCGTGTCTTTAATACACTGTTAAAGCTGTTGTGTCAGAAATGGTTTTTACGTATTACGTAATGCCTTAAACATGTCGTTGCATGCTTCGGTAGGCGATCCCTATCAATTTGTAATTTTCCAGTGGGTGTGAATTTTCGTCAGTGAGCGACCAGCTGTAGTCACAAACACATTTTCCAAATCCGCAAGTCTGTATTACGGAGCATGTTTGCATGGTGCATATATTGTCGTAACCTGCGATCACGCGCCCTTTTTCTTCGTAGCGAAAGTCGGCAGAAAGGCGCGAGGAGAAGAATAAATACATAGCTGATCGCTGGTTAATATAGTGGAACCTGTATATAGCGGCCCTGTTTTAAGAGTCACCCTCTATGAAGCTACCAGTTGTCAAAGTCCCGAATTTTCGCCCATACGAACTTTGTATTTGTTACCTGGGTATCAAACGGCCATCTCTTTTAAGAGGTCGCGGCCACAAGTGTCCCTTTCATAAACGGTTGCTGCCATTTTAGCGATACTTAGAAAATGTTTCACCAATACCGAAAAAGAAAAATGCAATTAAGAGGGTCGTGAAGGGGTAAAATGGGAGCTGGGATTTGCCTTTTTTAGAGGCTGGGAAATGGGATTTTGTGCACTGGGACTGGGATTCATGAAACAAAAACAATAGAAAAATGGGAATGGGATTTCAATTTGAGCAACACAGGCTGGGATTGTCGGATTTGAGCTGGGATTTGAAAAAAACAATTTGCTGGGAAATGGGATTAGGACCCCCCCTTCACGACCCTCAATTGATAACCTAGAATTGACCACCGCCACGTTTGGGATTTACCGCTAAGCCTTAAACGTTTTTGAAGCTCTTGTAATGGACATGTTTCTTGGTCATTTAAATCCTGTATGATTGTTTGAAGAGTCTGTTTCATCTAAATTTAGCATTACGATTTAGCCTTCTCAAATTCATTAATAATTCACCCAGTTGAACAAAGAAAACTAAATCATAAGCGAGACTGACTGGCGACCTCAATAGGCCATTTGCACGATGGCGTCATTTGACTACAACTACCAGAATTCATTTCGTTTTTCCTTTCTTATTTAAATTTTGTAATCCCAGTGCGGTTTAAATAACAATAGCCCTAATTTGCACTACAAAACAAAAAACTGAAGGATTCTGGTAGTTGTAGTCATATGACGTCATCGTGCAAATGGCCTATTAGCAGAGGCACCCAACGAACAATCTTTGGTAAAATGTATTATTTTACTCAAAGTTAAAATAAATGATATAAAAGCATTTCCAGGTGTTTTTCTACGTTGCTGGGGAAAAAAATATATATCTGTTTCTTTTTCCCAGCTGATAACACATAGGGAAATTCCCAGCCAGCTGGATGAAAAAATGTCTGTTTGCCAGCCAGCAATTCCAAAAAAAGATGAATAAATGAAACTGAAAAAAAAAAAGAAACAAAAACAATAATAAGTTACCAAAAGGGGCTTGGGAACTAATGAAACATTTAATGGAAAACTATTTGAAGCTTTTTTTTTTTATTGTTTTGTACATTTACTGCCGTCTCGAACTTAAACCTGTTCGGGTATCTCTAAGAACTGCTTAACCTTTTCGCTGCCAAAGTCGACTTTTATCGACATTTGAAGCAGCAGAAATTGCACCACTTGTGACGTCATCAGTTTGTACGCTGCCAGATAATTTTGATGCTCAACTGATACAGTGAGGATAGATCCATGCATACGTGCCTCCACTTTGAATATGGACCATTTGATTCTTGTTCACGCGTACGTTTCAAGCAATTCAAAAACTCTATGCTCATCCCATGAATCTATGTATTGTTATGGTCGTTACTGGGTGTTTTGTAAATTTGTTTATGATGTTTGGGAGGAAATAGTTTTTCTCAAAGCATTTATTTTCTAAAATTTAGAGAAATAAGAAATATTGAAGATTTAATGAAGTTTTAAGCTGGCTCCCAACAGTTTCCAGCACTTTGTAAGACTTAGAAATTGATGGGTCATTAGAACCACTCTTTAACAGTTGATGTTACAATCATGATATCAAACGAATGCCCAATGATTGGTGAACACGTTGTTATCATTTTTGTGACACAATATGTTACTATAGGAACAGTATAACGTGCTAAAAACACCCTTAATTTTAGCTTTAAGTGTTAATTACTCAAAAATGACTCGGTGAACCCCATTTTTTTATTGTCGAAATTTGATCAGTAGGATAAGATGCAACTTTTGGCAAAGTTTAAAAAAATTCTATAGGTGGGGTTCAGAGCCACCTTAAATTTTCGAAAATTTAAGGTGGCTCTGAACCCCACCTACAGAATTTTTTAAAACTTTGCCAAAAGTTGCATCTTATCCTACTGATCAAATTTCGACAATAAAAAAATGGGGTTCACCGAGTCATTTTTGAGTTATTATCTTATTATCTTGCTAGCATTAATTTGAGAAGTAGAAGACACAGCTTATGAATAATACATTCTGATATATCCCTGTCAGTAAGTTTATACTATTGAAATATAGTAAAGCTTATAGAAAGCTTGCAAACATTTTTCACTTTTTTAGGAAAATTCTTACTAGTGAAATGGTCACTGAAAAAATAGACTAATGTTCAGTGACGTTAATTTTGATAAGATCTAATATGTTAAGTGAAATGATCACGAATTCAAAGTAAGCTTACGCGAAGATGTATTTCAAGTTTACATCAAAGAGAAGTCAGTTAAAAGTGTAACTGCCGAAAGCTTAGCTTAACTCAATTTCCTAGCTGCAAGTCGATCTTTATCGTAATCCAACCAAATTGTGCTATAAACTTCTACAATTACAGCAGTTTTCAATTGAGTGTTGTTAAACTAAAACCAAAGTAATTACCCTGACCAATCACAGCAGTTGTAAACAATCCAATGAACCAATCAGAGCTCGAAGGAATTAAATGTCGGCGGCGCCAAGCGCGGGAAAACGCGTGAAAGCAAGTCACGACTGGTTTTCCTTGGTTTTGGTTTTACTTCTGATTGGTCGAAAAAGTGTCGCGAGATTTTTTAGCCAATCACAAAGTGTAGCAATGAAAAACCAAAGCAATTGTGTAATTACTTGTCACACTCAATTGAAAACTGCTCTATCACCAATCAAGCTACAAATCAAAACTGATATGGCTAACAAACGAAATAACGAAAACAAATGAATCTGAACACATTCAAAATGCGGTGCATCATTGGCCAAAACTACGCTTTCTCGTTTTACAGGTGAACTGAGTGAATAAAAATATTTTGAACCAATAAAATAATAATGACAACATTGAATTAATATCTTTACCTTATTTCAAGGTGACATGCCAGTCCTAACCAGCTGTATGTTTAAAGCAATTGAAATGTTAAAACTCAATGAAAATTCAAACCTTGAATTCATCCCAGTTTCGCATAAAACGTCAAGAATTAAGCTTATTGAAAAAATGTTTTAACAGCTTTTAAAAAAGCTTAATTTTAGCAGTTTACATACTGTTGCACACAAGAAAAGAGCAATTCCATTTCCACTGTAGAAAGTCGAGATGAATGCGTCAGTTCTTTTGTTTCTAAGCTGCAAACTGAACCATTTCTTCATCTCGGCCTTATGAACACCGCAAACAAATAAGCAAGAACATCGTTAGACTTTTTTAACAATCCGGCGTAACAAAATAGCTTTAAGGCAGTTTACTGGATCCATTTTGCTTGAAATGACTGCAAGAGTTAGTTGACTATTGCAGCTCAGAAAAGACTTTTCAGCTTTTATTCCTTCGCTAATTTCATTCATTCAAGTCAAGCGCCCCAGCGCCACAATTTTGGCGCCTTTCGGTCTTTCAGTGCAGGTCATGTGATATATGTCTTGACTCAAACTTTCCCTAAACTATTATTGAGTGTATCGTGTTCTCTGCGCGAGTCTTAATCTATAAACATAAAAGCGCTCACTTTGGAGAAAAATCCAACCTAAAAGTACAAATTTCGGCCGCCATTGTTTTGAATTTTTTAAACGTGACGTACGCGCAGACACACGCGCGTGCCACACGCGATGGCGCAATTTCTGCTAAAAATAGCCCAAATTGTCCTTTACGTGGGGACAGGCAGCTCTAAAGAAATGATATGTTGTTACGGTCTCCGTCCCCGATTATGGCTCCTGCCCAGATGTGAAGTTTTTTTTCAACCCTTTACAATTCCATAAACACTTTGGGATCGAAATCTGCTTTTGATATGACGCGATAGTGCAAACTTGAGAATTGTTTTTAAAGGGACACTGTCACGGATTCACATGCGCGGCCCAGGCTCACTTCCGGTCTACTTGGAAACATTTGGCCGACATTATGGATCTTGGAATCGGTGGCAGAAAATGCTCATTTTCAGCGTCATATGCGATTATTTAAAAAAAAAAAAACAGACATCTTTTATGGTGGAAGGAAAAGAGTTCTTTAAGTTTAACTGTGACAGAAAAAATTGCCGATCGAATGGATTTTTGGGACGCAAATCGCCTCCGAGTGGAAGTCGATCTCAAACCGAGTGTTTTGCCTTGACTCCGTGACTCTTATGGAGGGAAAACATTGGCAACAAATAGAACCCCAAAGGACAAAGGAATACGCCAGAGGCGAGTTTTATAGTGTTGCTTCATTGAATTAATGTCTAAATTCGTTTTATTTTCCGTTCGAAATCTACGTTATTTTTTCCCCATACAAAGTCTTATAAAGCGCTCAAATTTGCAACGGCCGCTGTGAAATACCGCTTTCTTTAAAGGGTCGCCGGTCTTGACTCACACACCGCTAATAATTTAAAATCCTTTGCCTTCTCGTGACTTGATAAATATTGCAGCGACAATATTCCAGTGACAACAAGTGCACCGTGAAGACAGAATCGGAGCAAGTTTCGTAGCCTGCGATGAATTTCGCTTCATGCCATGACTTAGAAATTATATCCTCGAAATAAACATGTTTATGGGATTTCAACCACTCTTTCATTGCTTTTTTCTGCGTACCAAATATCCGTTTCCCCCCGTCCCGAGTTTCTTCGTTTTCCACTGACCGCCGCCACTAGTCGACGCCATTTTGAAATTGACGATTCAACTTAAAAAATTTAGGCTAAACTTTTCAAGTTTCGATTCGAAAAACTGGCGCATGCGCTCTCATAACAGTGTCCCTTTAAGGGCAAAGCAGCCAAAAGGTGTCCTCAGCCATTGAATGAGAACATTAAATGGTTTGAAAGGCGGGAAGAATACATTAATGTATATGTGCTGTTCACAATTAATCTATTAACCAAGAGTGCCAAAAACAGAAATTAAGAAAAATCTAAAATTTCATTTGCAAGGTGAACGCAGCTAGTAAGCTCGGGGAATAAGATTATTTTCGCTGAAAAGTTTCTGCCGCTGAAATATTCAGCTAGAAGAACCGTAAAGCTCCAGCTCGTTAGCTTTCACATAGTCTCCTTTAAAGGCACTAATATAAAATGATAAGGAGAAACAGTAGAACGGATTTCCAGGCGTTTTCTTAAACATCCCTCTTTGCCCTAAAACTAAAGGAGCAGAGAAAATTAAGAGTAGGCGGTGTTAAAGTTTTGGAAACTCCCACAGTAAGACAAACCTACACGCTTCATTCTTGACCTTTCACCATATGGCAACTAATGGCACCCATTATATCGTCTTGGCTTTCACGCTTATACTAGAACTATCAAGAGTGCCAAATATCAAAATTCAAATACCATTCTTAAAAATATTGAAAAACAAATGGTACCTTGCGAAAGTACTGCCGAAGAGGTTTCATTTAATTGTTCACATCATAGGATTTCATCCACAGACTCAAAAGTTACAACTGCATTACATGTCTCCATGATTGATTCTGAGAGGGAAGGCGTTAAGGAAAATATATTCATGCGGAAGAGATTAATTACGTGACATTTTTTCCATGTTCCTCTCAGTCGAACTCAGGCTCGTACCAAGGTGTTCCATTTCAAGCACTTTTCCACACGCAATAGCAGAGTAATTTGAATGGGAACATAAAGCTAAGGGGTTTAAAATGGCTTGAAATAGAAATGTCTCATATGCACTGCGTGGGCGGCACGGTGGTCTAGTGGTTAGCGCGTCGGACTTTCAACCTGAAGGTCGGTGGTTCGAGCCTGGTCTCTACCGTCGTGTTGTTTCCTTAGACAAGAAACTTTACTCCACACTGTCTCTCTCCACCCAGGTGTATAAATGGGTACCGGCGACAAAATGCTGGGGGTAACCCTGCGATGGACTAGCATCCCATCCAGCGGGGAGTAGCAATATTCCTAGTTGCTTCATGCTACAGAAACCGGGTGAAGCTCCGGCCGTGTGGGCCATTGTGGCTCGTGTGCGACTTTACCTTTACCATATGCACTGCCGACAATCAAAGTGCCCATAACGATATATTTTTATTTTCTTATCTAAATCTACACGTCACGTAATGAACGTCTGCGAAAAATTTGCCGCCATTATGGACCACCGTTCGCATTAGTCTGCTCTCACTTGTAAATAAGCGGACATTTTTTTATTCTTGCCAAAAAATGCCTGAAAGATGTGTCGCAGCGCGCTGTAACAACATATCTGACCACGAGAAGAATATTTCTATGCACAAGGTTCCTGAACCAACGTCACAGAGGGCTTATTATGAGCCCGTTACCAATCTTATCAGCGGGGGGGGGGGGGGGGGGGGGGGGGGGGGGGGGGGGGGCGCGAGGCGGGTCGACCGCAAAAAAAAATAGGATTTCGAAGACTTTAAAAAATTATAACGTGTAGATTTAGATATTAAAAGAAAAATAAAAAAAATCGTTATGGGCACTTTAAATTATTAAAGGCAAAAAGTTGATGCAAAAGAAATACTAAAGGAATCTTAATTTTCCCTAAACTGAATGTAAGAGAAAAGTAAAAAAACGTCAACTAATTCAAAAAATGGACAGCGCGCTGTCGATTAGGAGGATGAGGACTGTTGCTTCATGAATACCAAAAAACAACAATTACAGACTGAAGTCATTAGTTGTTAAGGTAGTGCAAAAATTGACGTCTGCAGAAAGCCAGTACATTTTTACTATTTTACTGCAGCTTACCGTTTTGTTTAGCAAAAAAGAAAGCCGAACAAACCGGAGTGCACTCTACTTCCTGTGTTAGACGAGGGCAGCGACTGTCGGATACCTAATCTATAAGTTATTTTTAACATTATATTCTTATTCATTTGTGGGAACCTATTGAAATTTATGAATTACAAAAAAAAAAAAAAATAAGTGGCGAGCTCCTTGGCGAGACCTCTCGCCAAATAATAGAGTATTTACGGGCATAATCGACTGGATTTACAGTAATTAATTATAACTAGGTATCTTTACTTTGTACTGCAGAATGGCAACCTACCTCAAATTATCGAGTATCAAACTTCCGATTTTTCCCATACATTTGCTGTAAATTTTGCCGTGTTTGCCTCCCAACCAAGATGGCGTTTATGTATTAATTTTGCATTTCTTGTGTGTTGTATTAAATTAACGACTCCACTCGAGCAGTGCGAGTCTACTCTGGGTGCCAGAGGCTTGTCTCGCGCCCTCATCTCTCATTATGTTACACGTCTCTAAGTCAAGGCGCTCTTGGCCAGAGGTTCTCTCTTTAATCTGACTTCTCACGAACAATGACATCAATGACTAATCAATGACCAAAAATTTTGTGGGTCATTGATTAGTCATTGAGTACTCATTGAGTATTGGCAATAATCGATGAGTAATCAATTGATTACTCATTGATTACCAATTGATTACTCATTGATTACATTGATGTCATTGATGTCATTGATTAGTTAAGCCTCGTAAAAGACAGGGCTGCCGTTTTGTATTTTGAATTTCTCCTGCCCGCGGCTGGATCGCATGTGTAAAATTACATTTTAAAAGACACTGGCCGAGGTGGAGGCTAGTGTTTGACACATTATGCTGGAATAATTTTGAACATAATGCCGGTAAAATTGACTAATAGCTCCCCAAAATATCTTTCGGCCGACTGTCGGTAAATCAAACGACCGACAGAAACAGCTACAAACGTTAACGGCTAATTGTCGACCGACTGGAGTTTGACGGCGGACTGTCACCCAGAGCTGATCAACCCAGTGGTCTACTGGTGAAGGAGGTATGTTAGCAGAGGTTCCGGGTTCGATTCTAGGTTATTAATTGCATTTTTCTTTTTCTGAAAGAAAAATAATTCGATAATAAGTGTCGCTAAAATGGTATCACTTGTTTACGAAAGGGAAAATTGCGTTGATGACCTGTCGGTTACCTGCTGGTAATCTGTCTACAGTTGGGGTAACGCATGCCGGCATAATAGCGCTGGACACTTGAAAAGGCGGCGGCGGCAGAGAAACTAACTTGCCGAGACACTGGCGCAGAGGTGGCCAGGCCGAGACAATTGGTGACAGGCTGAGATCGATGGCGACGCTACAGACGCCAGCAGAGGCGGAGGACACTTGCCGACACACTCAGTGGTCATCGAGTTTAAATCACACGACGGCATCTCTCGCTATTTTTCAGTAACTTTTCAGATGTTTGGTCAAATTAATGTGGTTATAATATCAAGTTCAAATTTATATTAGCAATATTTTATGATTTCAATTTAGATGTGGAATTGTATTTGATTTAAAGTGTAATGAATTTAAAACTTGTTATTTTAATTTTATCATTTTTTATTGCGAATCAAAGTAACGTTATAGGCAGTACTAACATAAGTGATAGCACTAACATGAAAACTTACACTAATTACTTATTAATTAATTAATTAATTACTAACAGTCAGCCAAATCGAAGACCAAGTTCAAGTTCAAGTTTAGAATTTGTTCATCGGAGTTTAGGTTTCTTTTTCTTTAATCCTTGATGTTTTTAGGGTAACTTTCTTGACATAATTTAGATATAAATGTATACTGAGCGTCCGTTTAAGTTTTAGTTTTATAGCTATTAATAGACGACATGCCCACTTCTGAATATTCTGTTCGGTGTTTATATAAGTATAAAAATAATTTTTCCTCGTGTTACTGGTGATTACATGGATTGGTGCTTTCCCTAAGTTCCCTATTTTTTTAAAAACCCTTTGTATATCACTGATAAAATATTATGCCGTCTTGATTGCCGACCTCCACAGAACAGTGGGAGGAACAATGCAAACCGGAAATACGTCACATTCTAAGAACCAGGTTGCGTTTAAACGCTCTTCCGCAGACAAAAACCAGTTCAGAGGAGAAACAGGACGACATATAGTCGATATAATTTTATAAACGTGATCAAATTAATATGAATGAAATCGCAAATTATAAAGAAATAAATGAAATCGTACTTATTGTTGTTCCAAATTTAATTCCAAGTATTCTGTAAAAAGTCGATTGGTGTCGGACTTAAAACAAATTTAAATAAAGTTACAGAGCTGACACGATGTTTCCTCAGCGTAGATAATTGGCACATAAATAAACGTATAAACATCTTCCACAATTACTTCGTAAGACACTCAAAAGCGATCATAATTAATTATTGAAATAACAATATATGGTCCCTATCACGCGTCACACAAAACCACACCAAACTCTCAAGAATTGCTGAAAGACAACGAGAATGATCAATTCCCTTTTAGTTTCTTTCGGCTGAAGTGTTTCGTTGAAGTGAATTCGTAGCTAGATCGAAAACGTGCACTTACCGGTAATTTTGAAAACAGAAAGGCGTGATCCGGCGTTTCCGTTTGTGCTTGCCCGGCTATTACAACATGGGTGTAGGTCCGTTTAGTTCCGATTCACGCCCGGCCCAAGCAGATCTTAAGCTGATAGTTAATACAGGTTATTTCCATTACAAATAATCTTAAATTAGACCGAGATGTAATCATACAAGGTCCCTGTTTGTTCCGCGTATGGCCTATATAAACGTTCATGAAAAAAGTAAAACCCAAGAAAATAAAGCCTGAGAAAATCGACTGAAGAAAACATTCAATACCTCATCTCATAGCTGGACCGACTTCAAAGGAGGAATAAGAACAAAGCAAAGTCCTCGCGAAAGCAAACTGACCTCATCAGAAGGACTCATTTTTATTCAGCATGGCACTTAGCGTCACCTTGAAGGTACATGTGTGTGTTAAATGTAGCTACTGCGCGCGTTAGTACCCTTGACGAAATAAAAATCAAACAAAATTTAAAGAACAGAACCACAGTTTGAAACATTTGACGCTGTCCTACCAAAATAACAAAATTTCGCTTAGCTTATTTCCACGTTATATCGCCAAATACCACCAAAAAGATACAACTTAATTGCATAAACACATTCTATAGAGCAAAACAAATTTAAAGCAGTATAGAGCAGTTTTTGTGGTAAAACCAAAACCAAAGTAATTACTCTGACCAATCACAGCAGTCGTAAACAATCCAATGAACCAATCAGAGCTCGAAGCAATTACAAGTCTAAAATCAGACAACGGCAAACTGATCCTTACGGCAAGGCGATGAAGGAGTAAATAAAAGAATGAAACAAAATTTATATATATATATTAAAACTAGTAGTAATCATAGATTATAGTGCGTCTCCTTATTCCGTGGCAGCTCGTCTTGACCTAGTACCAAAGTTTCAGCCACTGTTTAAAGGGCTATCTCGCGAGGTATGTCACGCAGGCAAAAACGTCGGGCCGACATCAAACAAATTCACGCTATCGCCATGGAATCAGGCAAAATCCTTCAATTCTGCTGTGCTGTGTACTCCGAAAGGTTTCAGATTTTTTCGACATATAAATAATGTATTTGTCTAGATTTCATTTCGGTTATTTCCCCGATTCTGAAATCATATGCCTCAGTACATGTACTAATACCGGAAGCGGAAATGAGGAAAAAGTGCTTCCGTGATAAACGATTAAGTCACGCAATATACAACGTGAATTTCGCAGGATTTTTCGGATAAAATTGCAACTAACAGTTACAAGTAAGACACAAGACTGTTGAATATAATTCCTTTATTAGCAAGACAAATTTTAGTCACAAAAGCGAAATCTTTAGTCGCAAATGCGCCCGATACAGCGGCAATTTCGAGTCCTGTAAAATTAATCTCATGTAATCTGCGTTCGCCTGGCGCGGCCGGTCAGTGAATTTATATTGCTACAAGACATACAGCGCATCGCACCGTGGAACATCGCGAAGAACGACGTCGGTGTTTAGGTGAAAGCTTCCCAAATCAGGCAGAGAACCACAGCAAAATCAAGATAGAACATTCAAAACAAACCAGAACGGTGCTAGATGCGAGGAAAATCCGATAATCTGGATATTATAAACTTCTTGCTTGATTCCAAAGAGACCCAACAACTTACTTGGTCCGGAGAAGAACCTTCGTCCAATTTTTCCACCGCGTACTTTTAGGCATTGAGATATTGAGCCGTACGATTCCAAAATCGGGAAAAAATCCGAAACCTTGTAGTTGTGGAACGTCGTACGTTGTCGAACGAGCTGACAGAGCACGAGGCAGCAAAAAAAGTGCGCACGCAGGTCAAAACACGCGCTAAGCATGCTGGATACTATTGTGACGTTTCAAGATGGCGCAGATTTGGTACCGACGGCTTTTCTCGATTCGTTCCGCCTAGCCTACAAGATTAGACAGCGTCTCCTTCGTCGACGCAACAAATTTGCCCAATATTTCGGTTTGAAAACAAGCCTTCTTCAGGGGCTAGCAGAAAAATGAAAAATGAAGTTAAAACTAAAAGTTCGTTACAAAGAAATATTGCGCAAATTTGTTTTAATATATATAAATTTTGTTTTATTCTTTTATTTACTCCTTCATCGCCTTGCCGTAAGGATCAGTTTGCCGTTTTCTGATTTTATACAAGTAATTATTGTACTGATCCAGGTCTAATACTGGGAAATCCGGCACCACTCAACTGTTTGTCGCTGTGGTCTTGCTGATATTTTATATTTCAATTACATGTCGGCGGCGCCTAGCGCGGGAAAGCGCGTGCGAGCAAATCACGATTGGTTTTGGTTTTACTTCTGACTGGTCGAGAAAGTGGCGCGAGATTTTTTAGCCAATCACAAAGAGTAGCAATCCAAAACCAAAGCGATTGTGTAATTACTTTTGATACTCAATTGCTGAAACTGCTCTAATTTGGAGATAAGGGACGGACCATTTAATTTTAAAAAAATTCATGCAAAAGAAATTTAAGAGAAAAAAAATCGTGCACAAGATAGCACGTGAAAAAAAATTCAAGCATTAAGGTAAAAAAAATTCTTGCAAATAGTGATGCTGAAAAAAAAAAAATTCATGCTCAGAAGAAATTGCCCACCACCCCCCCCCCCCCCCCACAAAAATTAAATGGTCCGTCCCTAAAGTTTTTAATTACAAGATAGTATGGAAGTGGATTACAGTTCGTCCTAATTTGAATGTGTGACAGGCGATCAAAAAATCAAAATTGCCATTCTTTTTTATTCTTTTATCACGTTTTGCAATTCAAGATAATGAAGTAAACAATTTTATGATCAATTTTAAAAGTTGGAAACACCTCGTGCAGCGGTATATAACACGGCAGGAAAGTAACGCTAAACAACTTCAATTTTATTCATTTGAATAACACAGGACGAAATAATGAATTTACTAATCTTTACGAGAAAATTAAAGTTTACTTAAAGGGATCGAAAATCTTTAAGTTGAGACGTAAATACTCTTAAATGTATTAAAGTAAGTAAGTATCTTTAAAATGTGTTTAAGAACCTTTAGGTTATCTTTAATTCAACTTTTCAAACCCTTAAAGGCAACTTAAATTGTTCGTTACTTGCTTTAAGTGTTGTCAAGCAAAGGCTTATTTAAATAATTTACGGTGCACTTAAAGATAGTCGAAATTATCCTTTACGTTTTCTTTAATGAACCTTTACTTGCACTTAAAGTCGTTATTTCGTCCTGTGTAAATGCCGGTAAAAAATCCAAATTTAAAACGATCTTTTGCAACTCATAAACACAAAACAAACAAACAAACAAACAAAACTTTATTAGACATATAAACTTAAATACAGTTCCCCTGCAAATTAGCAAAAACGCTATTCGAGGCAGGGAAAAGTAATGTAATTGAAAATAATAAAGGTTAGACAATATAACAAAACAGAAGCTGATCTGTAGAGTTACAGATTATTTTAAAGCTTTTGATAATGATATTGGTGGCAGACACGGGAAATAAATGAAATATGCAAATTATAACTATTTCATTTGTTTAATATCACAAAGTATTTGGGGAACATCAATATAGTCATCTGTTTTCTGAAGAATCTCCAGAAGAATTTGTTTGATTTTCGATTTGAATTGAGATTTCCTCAACGATTTAAGAGATTTAGGTAAGTCCGTTCCATATCATAGCGCCAGTTCTCGCAAATGATTTTTTCATTTTTCCGTTCGGGAGTACTCAACATAATAATTTTGGTTTGGAATGGTAAACAGCACCAGAGGAATACAGACAAAAGTTTTTATTTTAATGATCGCGTTTCTCACAGTTCTTTTCATCACTGCTTTCAAAACGGCAGGATCATTTTTTAAAGCACAGAAAAAAATAACAACATCGTTTGAGGAAAATACTGCTAAGTATGACTAGCCGTTTCATTTCGGATAATTATGCCGCATGTTAGGATTTCGTGAAAAGTTGAAACAAGAATCGACACTGAAAGTCAAAGTTCAATGCAAAATGCCTTTAAAATGATATTAAATCCAATTGCATTCTTTTTATATCATTCAGTTTACAATGTATATCATGATACAAAGTTGGCTTATCTCCGAAGTATGTCCCAGTCCTGTTAAATTCAACGAGTTATCAGAGAGTCCGCAGACGACTGACCATCACCTTTATGCAGTGGACCAAGCAATTGAGAACCAGTTGAAAGAGTTGCTTAACAACACAACGTTAACATCGCAAGAAGACGACAACGCTGACATCGAGAGTCATGAAATTCTCTCTCGCCTCAGACGCTCTCTACATCCTTGCGTGCGAAAAATAGTAATAAAATACAACCACTGTCTTGGGAAACATCAGATGGAAGTTCACTGCCGTCAACGCCATGTTGGATGTCTTCCAGATAACGTTCCACCAAAATGCAAGAAAAACTATGAACTCTTCTTTGGAAAGAATGGAAGTTGTAAAGTAGCTACGAGCTGTTCTTGTGCATGAGTGAAATGGCACTGTCCACTTCTGACTGTCTTATATCTCTGAGTTACCCGTGAGTCATAACAACTTCATCACTGTGTGATGACTGTGTAGTCCATAAGGGACTCTTTATATTGAATTTATTATTATATTGCTTAGGCAAGTCGTGTTTGTAAACTAACATGGAATATACCTCTATTAATGGGACACTTCTCCTGGTCTCGGCCGGCAAAACGCCGGCGATACAATTATGTATATATATATGTATATATATATATATATATATATATATATATATATATATATATATATATATATATATATCTTTGTAATTATCACCGTATGAAAGGGACACCTCTATAAAGGGGACACTTCTCCTGGTCCCGGCCGGCAAAACGCTCATATAATCATTGTAATTATCACCGTATTAAAGGGACACCTCTATTAAGGGGACACTTCTTCTGCTCCCGGCCGGCAAAACGCTCATATAATCTTTGTAATTATCACCGTATTAAAGGGACACTTCTATTAAGGGGACACTTTTCCTGGCCTCGGCCGGCAAAACGGCAATATAATATTTGTAATTATCACCGCATTTAAGGAACACCTGTATCAAGGGGACACTTCAATTTCTCCTGGTCCCTATCGATGGTGTCCTTTAATGGAGGTTCCACTGTATTTATAATACTGGATGAAATTTCAGCTATACCAAAGTGAGGGAGGCAGCGTGGTCGAGCGGTTAGGGCGTCGGACTTGTAATCCGGAGGTCCCGGGTTCAAGTCCCGCTCTGACCACTTGCTGGAGTTGTTTCACGGCAGACCCGAGTTCAACTCCTCGACCACGCTTGTAAAATAGCCAACTGGTTTGCCTCCTGCCAGTTGGGATTTTTAAAATGTTATGTTCTATTTGAATATTTGTTTCTTTATTTAGTGTCCCCAATTAGTGCTCGCGCGCTAAATACCTTGACACTTAAATGAAGTGATTATTATTATTGTATTATATTATACCATCAGCTTATTAGCAGTAAAGTATTAACTTAAGGTATCATTAAATTGAGTCAGTAAGTAAGTGAGTAGGTAAGTTAGTTAGCTAGTAAGTGACTGAGTGGTAGTAGTAGCAGTAGTCTGTAGTAGTAGTAGTGGTAGAGTGATTTTACTTCATCTGTGAAACACTATCTAACAATTAGTGTGTGATAGTCCAAATTAAACAAAGGGAAACAATGGAATTATAGTCTAATAGTGCGTACTATTCTACTAACTATTTCACAGATGAAGTAAAATCACTCTAGTAGTAGTAGTTGTAGTAGTAGTAGTAGTAGTTGTAGTTACTGTAGTTGTAGTAGTAGTAGTTGTAGTAGTAGTAGTAGTAGTAGTAGTAGTTGTAGTTGTAGTAGTAGTAGTAGTAGTAGTAGTAGTTGTAGTTGTAGTAGTAGTAGTAGTAGTTGTAGTAGTAGTAGTTGTAGTAGTAGTAGTTGTAGTAGTAGTAGTAGTAGTAGTAGTAGTAGTAGTAGTTGTAGTTGTAGTAGTAGTAGTAGTAGTAGTAGTAGAGTAGTTTTGCTAAACCCGTGAAACATTATCAAACAATTAGTGTGTGATAGTGCAAATTAAACAAATGAAAACAATGGAATTGTAGTCTAATAGTACATACTATTCTAATGACTATGTCACGGATTAAGTAAAATCACTCTCAGTATTATAAGTTAGTGAGCAAGTAAGTAAGAAAAAAATTGACTCAAAGACTCTTTAATTGAGTGTCTGGTACAATATAAACTATTATAAATTACTGATATTTCAGTTTCATTTGAATGTAAGGTCTACTTGCATGCGACAGAGACATCTTAATTAGTACCATGAATATTTAAAAAGTCAAGGTTATCAATACTTACTTTTCCTGTTACAGTATTTGACATAATTTTCTCATGTTATAGTTTATTATTAAATCATAAAATCAACGATCATGTAGATGATAGTTGGCTCAGTGAGTTCTTTTTTAATATTTTTCTGCGTTGCATGACTGTGTTCACGGATATTGTTATTGTTTTGGTCAGTTGCCGCGTGAATATTCCAAATGTAATGTATTGGCATGTATCTTCGATTAAGGCCAAGTAAAAGAGAGGATATTTAATTTTCCCTCCCCTGTGAATAGGCTGTACAGTTATGGGTTTTATTTAAACAGTTATTTATAAATTTCTGTAAATATATGATAATATGAGCTGGTTTTGACTATATTATACGGTAGTATAATGAATTTGTACCTTTATAATTCAATAAAAAAAAAATGAATTTGTACAGCGGTCTAAGCGTATGACGCGTGCACATGCTTACAGCTCAAACTGTTGCAGGGATATGATCTTCCATCCTAAGCAAACTTCACTCAACTTTCGACCAACAAAAGAACGTTGGCCCATAAAACATCTCCCTACGCGGAGCACTAAGCAGCTAAAAAACGTTGGCCCAACATCTCCCTAGCTACACGGGGCGCTAAGCAACAAAAGAACGTTTGCCCAACATCTTCCTACACGGGGCGCTAAGCAACAAAAGTACGTTTGCCCAACATCTTTCCTACACGGGACGCTAAGTAACAAAAGACCGTTGGCCAAACATCTACCTACACGGGGGACTAAGTAGCTTAGCGCGGACTTAAGCCTCTTCAAGGAAAATGATGCTCGATCATGGGTATTTCGCACAAAGAGGCGAAAATTCAAAGGTTAGTTTGAAAATTCACTGAAGGTCAGCCGAATCTTTCGTCCTTTTTTGTTGAAAGAATTTTTTTCATAGCCCCGTCTGCACTTGCGATATTTTTTATTTATGCGCGTCGGCTACTCCTTCGTTCCTCATTATTTGAAAGTCTGGAACAGGCTAGTAAAAGGAGGACTAGGAAACGCGGACTAGGAAACGCGGACTGGTAAAACGCAGACTTGTAAACAAGGAGTAGTAGAACCCATACTTGAGAAACGCGCACTAGTGAAACGCGGACTATTAAAACGCGTGCTTGTAAAACGAGGACTATTAAAACGAGGACTAGTGAAACGCGGATTTGTAAAATGAGCACTTGCAAAACGCGAGCTAGTAAAACGCCGACTCGTAAAACGCGGACATGTAAAATGCGTAAAATGATAAGAGTAGCTCATTCTGAAACCTTTATTTTATGACCCTTATAAGCCCCCCACCCCCCTCCCCCCTGATATAAGCCCCCCACTTATAGGCCCACCCGAAAACCTTTTACGAAGTTGTGTAAGCCCAGGGCTGATAACCGGCACACTTATTGTTGGAATTACCATGTTGTTAACTCAGTATTTCTTGAGTAGCTTATCGCAGTCATTAATCCATTTATGTTTCTGTTTCTGTTATCACGGAGCAGAGAACAACATAAGCTACGAACAGCGTGACTCTAGCAATTGCGAAATGTTTACTGCATTGCCGTATAGTTTGTTATTGCGTTACATTATTTTGTTATGTTATTTTATTTCATTTTTAGTGACCTGGTTACGGGAATTAGTTTTCGTTCATGCATTGCTACATGAAGTCGTTTCATATTCGAAACCTATATGGCTACCAACTGACGAGGTCTTTTGACGAAACTAGTTTTGTGTAGTCCCATATGTAAATGTGCGTTGAAAGTATATGCAAATAAGGGTTTTTTTGAAATCTATATAGTGTTTATGTTATTCTCATCAATATGTTCACACCAGAGTGAAACATCATCTTTTGTCTGATCAAGAATGGAACATGTTTCACTATGAAAAGAGTTCACATCAGGTTGTATGTTTTACATGTATGGTTGTATGTTTACAAGTGAGATAAAACGTTACAAATCATACAACAGCAACTTAGAGCTTTATTTTTCTCGATTCATGTGTAATTATAAAGAGAATGCCGCAAGCTTATCTTATGCCTGTTTCGTAAAACAGCATTAATTGTAGAAACAGGCGTGAATGTGTTTTCAAATTAACAACTGATATGAACAATGAAATTGTAAACATGTTTACGAGAAACCGTTACTTGGGTCGTCACGCAACCCAGAGGAACACGTGACGACACAAATAACGACTCCGAAGAATCAATATCAATGACTACTCATACGGCATACACAATCGGTTATAAATGTTCGGTTTAGACGAGCATGATAGTGTAAAACTGGCTTGCATCTGTGAAGCACGCGCGATCTACACCCGATTATAGACATCCTTTCACACTTATAATCATTATAAATGTGGCCATCAATGAACACTCTTCTAGACTCCTTCACGCATGGATGTACAGTTTCTTCTACATCCCAGGCTTTTGCGTCCTTCATTCTCTCTTCCATAATGCTATTGTCGGTCAAAATGTCGTCAGCGGTGTCCTGTTTTCTAGATTTGGCATGCGCTGAACCGCCTCGAAAATCCTCCTCGGACGCTCTGTCCGGCCATGATGACAATTGTTTGAAAACTGCAGGACTGCCATGCCTTGGAAAAGCAATCTAAGGATCGAGTAAGAAAGATGCAATGTTCATGACGTCATGAGCGTGCGACAAAGAAAAAAATATGAGTCCCCAACAGGGATAGATTTATGTATGACATGCATCCTGTGTACTGCTATTATTAGCAATTCGAAAGAATCATGTGAGGTGATAAATAAAGAAAGATGGTGATTGTTAAGCTCGGTTATGAAATGAAAAAAGATGCTCTAACCACTAAGCTGACGAGAGACTCGTGGTGAGGTAGGCCATATACTTATCTAAAAAGTTCATTAAGGACGTTCGGGGTAATTATTTATGCGCATCCTTACTGCGCACGCAATTCATGTCGCAACGCCATGCTACTTCATGCACGAGCGCGCGCAAGGGAAGAAATCTAAACACATAAAGGGTTGGTAGCCGTTGCGTTAACTTTGCTTAGATTTAACTCCCTTGGATGGTCGATCGGTGACCCCTACTTTTTTTGGATAAATTATTTCTTTTCCAATTCTCGACAGATTATAAATAATGAACAAAAAAAAAAAAATCAATGTAGGAAGTTTAAAATTTTGCTATTTTTTCTACCCACGCGACATTGAATCCTGCCAACTTGCGGCTGTCAGTGTTTGCAAATGCTCTCGCTTAAAAATTAGACTGCAAAACAGTCGTATTCTTTGCGTTGGTCATACGCATGCGCGCGGTGTAAAAATCAATGTTAAAAGATTTTTGCACGAACGTCCTCAAAGGCCAAGTATCACCCAAAATGCATTGCGGGCCCAATGGCTCGACGATTGAATTTAACGCAGTCGAAAATTCCCGAAAGAGCCAATCACGAGCGAGCTCATCATTTGAAAACAAAAACAACGGACCGCAAAGCCGAATGGGTTTAAATTTCAAATCACATCTCTTGTTTTACCTCAACCTCATTCCCAGAGTCCTCCTCTTCCCTGGGAACGAGGTTGAACAAAATAATAATTACACAGATTTTTTAATACCTAGACAATAAAGTTTAGTAAACGCATGCATTCCTTTTGTCATTGTTTCCGAGTTACGAATTGTTACGAATAACTGAACTCCGATAAACCAGCTGCCTTGTTTGCCTTGTTATATGTCACTCTGCTCGAAGAAATTAGCCTCATAGGCTACACTTCAGTTCGAGTTTAAATAAAGTTTATGTATGCATTAACTATGACCTTTCAACGTACCAGTAAGTCATGCCTTTCACCTACAGTGTATTTGTTTTTAAGGTTACAGTGTACCTTCGGGGGTGTCTCCAGTATAACAGCTCTAGCGTCTTAAGATTACACTTAATACCTAAACCCAGACATCAAATTAAAGCTTATAGAGCTGGCTATCTAAATATGGAAACCATTTGGTAATAAAATGGATAATCGAATTTTTTACGACGTCTAAATTCGAACGTCCGAATCAGCTTTAAAACGCTATAACTCAAAGCGATTATTGTATTTTGCTAATTTAATTTGTTCTCGGATTTCCGGATACGAAGCGCTAAAAAAAACGTGTCGGTGATTTCCCATATTCAATTGCAGTGAAAAAAACGGAGAAAAAAATTGGAATGATCGCACGGAAATGGCTCTTGACGAAAAAGTTTTCGGAAATAAGAAATTCGCCGACAAGATTTTTGTTGATTATATATTAGCCTAGCTTCTGTCCAAATTTGAGGAAAATCGAACAAATTCCCTTTGAGTTGTAGCTCTTTTAAGTGTCCCCAACAAGCGAAAAATTAACTTTGAGAAAACAGCGCTTAAAAAAACATATCGCTTCATAAACAAACTCCGCCCACAAAAGTTATACCGTCATTTCTCCGTCAATTTTCACTATTTTTCGATAATTTTTTTTGGATGAAAGTTCATTCTGTAAACTTTATTTTGACGCCAAAAAAAAAAAAAAATTCAATAAATTCTCGATCTGAAGGTACTCTGTAACCTTAAATAGATTTCAGTGATTTGCCAGTCTACATTATTTATCTACATCCAGGGCCGGGTTGTTCAAAGGGCGATTAAGCTAACCCAAGGTTAGCGCCAATTTTGATTCCAGTTGAATAAATAATCAATGGAGAGTTTTCAGCAAAGTATTTTCGCCCCTTAGTTTCGACTTTGACTTGTCTTCGCGTGTAGTTTAAAAAAAAGTTAAGTTAAAAAAAAATAAGTTTTACAGCTGAACACTTCTAACAAGAAAAATTAAATCCTCGGTTTTTTTTAACCCTGTGTTAGCGTTAACCGGCTTTCGAACAACCGGGCCCAGGGGGGCGTTTCTCGAAAGACCCGGTAATTACCGGGCCCGGAAAGCTGTTTTATTTTCATTGAAGATCGAGGTTTCAAAAGTTTTGCAGATAATACGATAAAACTATCAGTTAGCAAAACAAAATGGACTGGTTTGTTCGCTAGGACCCGCGCTTTTATTCTTTAGATTCTGATTTCAGCAATATTTGGCTTCGGGCCCGAAAAGCTACCGGGAGTTTCGAGAAACGGGCCCCAGGTCTTAAACGGCTTCAGATGTCGTTCTCTTATTGTTCTATAAACATTTCGTGTATGACGAGGATAGTTAGTAGTTCCGTCAAGCATACTACTATATATTGTTCTATATGGAAAATCCTCACCCTAAAGTTCTTCCCTTACAATTGATGAAGTACGGTTTTGAAAAACATAAATCGCTTTCATATTTACCAGAAATACCAGATATAAGAAGACTCCTAAAGATTTCATGTTCTCTCCGTCTCTTTACGGACAAAACGACCACCGATTTCGACTCATCAACGCTTTTATAAACTACCTTGTCATGTTTTACATTGATTAAACGTTATCTTCTCTGTACCTTTTTAGACTGAAGAAAGGAAGGAAGAAAACGGCACCCAGTGAGTGAGAATTGAACCATCGATCTAAAAAGACATTCCAGTATCAATACATCCTCTTTTGGCGATTTTCAAATGGTGCTTAATTTGTAGTACCTAATGGCATGTTCTTACTGCTAAAAGTTCGAAACTTAGCATCAGTGCAATTTACACGATGATCAAATAACACAATAACACTTGCTTCTAAGTGGTTTTAAAAAGCAGAACATTTTTTTATGCTGAAGTGTTTGAAAGCTTTTAAAACCTGAGTTATGTATGAAATCCTTGTGGCATCTAAATTTCAAGTCCGCGTATTGTTTTGAGAACAGTAAATGATTATTCAAAAAGCGTGGAATAAACAATCAATCAATCAATCAATTTATTAATGTCAAAGCGTGGGATGAGGTTGCCCTCAATATCTGAGCCAGAGGCTCAAGTGTTAAATGCATGACAATAACAGAGCAGGAGTAACTAAACTTACAAAGGATTGTTTTTACAATCAACAGCACTTCTAACATCCGTCGTCTCGTTTTTTACATGATTGTGCTTCATTCTACCGAAAAAAAATCGAATTATGAGCTGCAATTCTACGACAGATCCAGTTTGTAAACACTCGGTGACAATGAGTGGATATCGGCATCGCGGCCTGGCGGAAATATGATAATAATATTAATATCTATATAATAGCCAAATTACATGTGAAAATGATCACAAATACACTTTATAAACTAAGTAAAAGACTTAAAAAAATAATGCATTATATATGTTGTGGTTCAATTTTATCCTTGGTTCAAATTTTATTTTCCTTTGTTTTTGGCTATGGTAATGTATGACTTGGTATGGTGGTGCTCTCCAAACTTCCCACGTGCTCCATAACTCGATAGTGCACGCTAAAGTATGAACCAATTGTTAATTAAAGTTATTACATTTTAGTTTTAAATAAAATAAGTGAGAAATATGGCTACATTTTTTCCTGACTTAGATAACCATTATTGCTAAGTAAAGTCTTAGTTTACTCTGCTGGGGATGTGTTCAGTACTGGAAAAAGGACTTTAGATAGATTATTATTCAACCCTTTCGCTCGAAGCTGAGTCTGTTGACGAAATCCTATGGCGTGAATATTCAAATGAAACCTCTTCGGCAGTGCTTCTGCATGATGCCATTTGTTTTTCAATAATTTCCAAGATAAAATTTGGGATTTTTCTTGAATTTTGATGTTTGGCACTCTTGGGTTAAAGAGTGCAGGATTTAGGAGCAGTCACGGAATTGTTTCGGTTCCGGAAAAGCTGTTAAATTCAGAAGGCCCTTAGTCGCAATGAATTAGACTAAAAACTACAGTTGTTTTAAGTGAATTCCCCCTTCAAACTTTCGTAACATCGGAAAATTTAACGCCTTTTGTTTTCGGAGGGATACAAATTTCGTTTTGGGTACAAAGGTCATTCAGTAAGCGAGGATTGTTTTTAAAGGTGACAGCAGCTGGTAAATTTGGTGGATAAGATTCTTTTCCCTAAAATTTTCTGCCACTGAAATATTCAGCTACATGTAGAAGGACCGAAAAGATCAAACTGTATTAGCTTTCAAATAGTCTCCCTTGACACTTTCACTCCCAGAGTCAGGTACAGGGAGACATGTAGTGTAGTTCTAACTTTTGAGTCTGTTGACGAAATCCTATGGTGTGACCATTCAAATGAAACCTCTTGGGCAGTACTTTTGCATGGTACCATTTGTTCTAACTTTTGAGTCTGTTGATGAAATCCTATGGTGTGACCATTCAAATGAAACCTCTTCAGCAGTACTTTTGCGTGGTACCATTTGTTCTAACTTTTGAGTCTGTTGACGAAATCCTATGGTGTGACCATTCAAATGAAACCTCTTGGGCAGTACTTTTGCATGGTACCATTTGTTCTAACTTTTGAGTCTGTTGATGAAATCCTATGGTGTGACCATTCAAATGAAACCTCTTCAGCAGTACTTTTGCATGGTACCATTTGTTCTAACTTTTGAGTCTGTTGATGAAATCCTATGGTGTGACCATTCAAATGAAACCTCTTCAGCAGTACTTTTGCGTGGTACCATTTGTTCTAACTTTTGAGTCTGTTGACGAAATCCTATGGTGTGACCATTCAAATGAAACCTCTTGGGCAGTACTTTTGCATGGTACCATTTGTTCTAACTTTTGAGTCTGTTGATGAAATCCTATGGTGTGACCATTCAAATTAAACCTCCTCAGCAGTACTTTTGCGTGGTACCATTTGTTCTAACTTTTGAGTCTGTTGATGAAATTCCATGGTGTGACCATTCAAATGGGGGCCTCCGAGGGGGGTACATGTTCCCTTGTTCCCTATAAAAAAGCAATTTATCCCTTGTTCCCCAAAAATAAATTCTAATGTTCCCCAAAATTCATTTTTACTGAGTTCCCCTGATCCCTGAAATTATGTTTCATGTTCCCGTGTTCCCCAAAAATATTCTTAAATGTCCCCCACAATTTCCCAGGTTACCGCGCGCTCAAAAGCTGGTCACCAGTTCTTTTGTGAAGAACAAAATTGCGCCCAGGCCTCTTTCCTCTTGCACCGGGAGACAAAAGAGAAACGAGTGGCCTTCTGACCTTTTTTGCCATAAAGAAGTATAAAAATTTCTTGAAAATCTAAATAATCAATGTTCCCTTGTTCCCGAAAAATACTTTTAAGTTCCCTTGTTCCCTGAAAGTAATTTTAAGATATCCCTTGTTCCCCAAAAATAAATGGCCATGTTCCCTTGTTCCCTAAAATCCCTGGGAGGCCCTCTCAAATGAAACCTCTTCAGCAGTACTTTTGCATGGTACCATTTGTTCTAACTTTTGAGTCTGTGGATGAAATCATATGATGTGACCATTCAAATGAAACCTCTTCAACAGTAATTTTGCATCGTATCATTTGTTCTAACTTTTGAGTCTGTGGATGAAATCATATGGTGTGACCATTCAAATGAAACCTCTTCAGCAGTACTTTTGCATGGTATGCCATTAGTTTTTCAATATTTTACAAAATGAAAATTGGAATTTTTCTTGAATTTTGTTCTTTGGCACTCTTGGGAGTTAAAGGGTTAAAGGCACTAAATTTATTTGGAAAAACAGTAGGCTTTACAGGCGTTTTCTTAGGCCCGGTTCAAACGTCGAACTTCACATGTGCTGAATCTAATACAAATGAGCAAGAACAATAGATTTTGCTCATTTGCATTAGATTCGGCACATGTGAAGTTCGACGTTTGAACCGGGCCTTAAACATTCCTCTTTGCCTCTAAAACTAAAGGAGCAGAGAAAATTAAGAGTACACGGTGTTAAAGTTTTGGAACTTCCCACCGGAAGACGAAACTTCACGTTTCATTCTTGACCTTTAACCATATGGCAACTAATGGCACCCATTATATCGTCTTGGCTTTCACGCTTACCTTGCCCTTTACTAGAACTCCCAAGAGTGCCAAATATTAAAATTCACGAAAAATCCCAAATATCATTTTGAAAAAGACTGAAAAACAAATGGTATCATGCAAACGTACTGTCGAAGAGGTTTCATTTGAATGGTCACACCGTAGGATTTAGTCCACAGACTCAAAAGTTAGAACTACAGTACACGCCTCCATTTTTACATCCTGAATTTGAGTGTGATTCTCTATTCTTCGTTAATTAAGCGCTATGCTTTCAACTAAACATGAACGAAACAAGAAGCTGTACACAGCTTGAACTCGTGGCATCTTTTACCCATTGAAGCCGATATTGATTCCCGAGTGTTTTGAGTGCTTTTTACGGAGAAACATAAGCTGAAATTTATGTTTAAAAAGGAAGACTACTATGGTGGCCCAGAATTCTCATTAGAAAATTAGATGAAATATTTCAAGACATAGAAAAATACTGGCTGATCTCAATAATATATATATACAAATGGAAAATTCTCAAGGCTATTTTTTATTATTATTTATTATATTGTTATGTTTTTAAATTAGAAAAAATGAAACTTAAAAAAACAATAATTTTACGCAAAAATAAAATAGAAAAAATAAAAATAATAATAACTTGATAAGAAAACGACATGGAAAATCTGAATGGAAAAATATCAATACTAAACTCAAATTCAAAAGCGTTTTGACTCTTACATGTTAATAAATTGGCCCAGCGTTGTCATAGAAATTAAGAAGTAAAATGATTTTCATGTGTTGCGACGTGGTCCAATGTTCTCATAGCTCTGCATACCTCGTCAGTCGCGACGGTCAATGATGCTGTATATCAGTTGCCAATTATGGACTGAGCCCTTCCTCATTGCAGAGGGACAAAAAGCCACCAAAAATGTTTTTTTTTTTTACGTTGCAAATTACAACTCGAAATTAGCGAGACAGCCCGCTTTTCTCGTAGCCCGAGATACTTGCTGACGGCGGTATTATATATAATCCACGTTGTATCGAGGCAGGGGACTGGGCCTGAATAGGGATCATGTGTACTAATGACACCCCCGGTCGAGTGTCGATCGATACTAGCGATCGACACCTCGATCGCCCCGCGGTCGACCCGCGATCGACATGTCGGTCGCCACTCGGTCGACATGTCGACCGATACATGATCGACACTCGACCAACAACGGGCGATAGTCGGTCGAGTGTCGACCGACTCATGTGTCGGGCGATAGTCTCCTGCTAGTCGGTCGATAGGCTGTCGACACTCGGCCGATACTCTATCGACGCTCTGCTGACACCCACGGTCGAGTGTCGATCGATACCATCCATTGATCTCCATCCATCGACATAGCGGTCGTCACGCAGTCGAAAAGCTCATATGTTTTCTCTTAAATTAGCCTGCATAATACGGACAACGCACACTTTTCTGTTACCCGAGTGACACGCTCTCATACGAAGTTAACCTCGCTTTACGGACAATTGTAGTCTGTGCACTATATATATTATCTTTGTCACGTCTATGTGCTAATGGCACAAAGCCATTTTCCGAGTTAAAAATCATCACCACCTATCAAAAATAGAACCCTGGGCATCGCACTGACAAACGACTGTCTTCAAAGTAACTTTATTTTGCTCGCGCAAAAAATCACCAGAAATCGTTGGATTTTAGATCTTACACTAGCTGACGGCGTATTTGGCAGAATACCGCCGTTTGAGGAGGGATACTGCGAAGAATACATCACCGACATACCACCGATATATCACTGACAGACGACCGACATGCTACCGACAGCCGACCGTAAGGTAGCGATCGACACGTCGACCGACATCGAACGTGTGGTCATCGCTATTATCCAGCGTACAAGCAGCGGGATTCTCGTGGTGAAAAGAGTGGAAAACAAACTGACAAATTTTCGTCGTAGTACCACTTTAGGGATTCCTGGAAGAAGAGAATCAAGGATCAAGGAACGAGGATCAGGGATCGGGAATCAAGGACTCCAAGGATCAAGAAAACAGTTCAAAATAAAAAGTCGAAAAATAAAAATAATGAATAAAGGACTGATTGATTAAGGCTTTTATTTATTCGTGATTCCTTTGCTCTAAAATTCGAAAATTGTTTTGTGTTAGTGTTCTGAACATTGAACTAAGACCATGAAAGATCGAAAACGTCAAGGATCGAATATTTCTGTATAAAATAGAAAAGGCAATATCAACTCAAAAAAATCAATGTTTGCTTCAAAAAGCTGTAGTAGTATAAATTTCACTAGCCAAACACGACTCTCCCTAGTCGCAAAATGTATAAAGAAGCCTTTAGAATAGCTTTCCCAAGCAGGTATACGAGTAATCGGCTGAATTTTACGTTATTGCTTTGAAAATGCTAAGATCAGTAAATCTCTTAGTCCTTGATTCTTCATTAGGATGTAGGCGTTGAAGTCTGAACTGCGGTGTCTCTTTATTGGAATCATGACTCATCAATTTGAGTGGTGTATCTTGGAGCTGCCTGAGAGGAACCTCCGTTGTTCATCATGGTGTTGCTGCATCCAACATGCCGCACACAGATATTATGATCTGTTTTGAAAAGCTCACAGATGCTAGTGATTACTTACGTTCTTTCTTAATATAAGCAAAAGCGAGTTCCGGTTCTAACGGTGAACCTCATCAGTTGCTCCCATAACCGAATGTCTCGTGGAATGATATGAAATTATTACGTTGTAAATTAAATGTTCGCCACTTGTATTTTTGTACTTTTAATTTTGAACGTGTTTCTTGATCCTAAATGTCCAATCTTTGATAATTGATCAAAGGATCCCTGATCCTCGATCTTTATTTTCCAAGAAACTTACTTCCAGTGGTGTTGTCTATCATGCTGTACAAGGTGGTTATAACTTTTGAGTCTGTGAGCAACAAATGTTGAACGATGTTGAACAAAGTCTGTTCGTAATTTGCGACGGTTAGAAGGCTCTAAATGATTTACGAGCGCTCCCAGGCTTGCCAATTTATGTTTAAAACCAGCTACGAAAAAATTGCAAGAACAACATCAGTCACGGTCGGAAAACACGGAGATTTATACTAGACGGCGAAAAACCTTTTATCGAAATAAAACCATAGGTCGAATTAGGGGGGGGGGGGGGGGGTGTAGAGATATGAGATGGATTCAGAAATTTTGCTTCCAGTGACAAGAACTGCGATATTTTTGTTTCTATAAAATCTTAAAGAAAACGATCTTCCATTTTCTGAGAAAAGACACTTACAGTTTACATAATGCCCACGAGGCGAAATGAAAGTGTCTTTCATTGAGTGTGCTTAGACTGTCCGCAGTCCCCTATTTTCGAGATCGATCGCTTGCTCGAGTTGCCGCCATTTTGGATTTTCATGGCGAGCGAAAACTGGGGAGAGTGCAAAAATCCCGTAGGGACGGGCGGTGGGGGTTAACAGCGTGAGCTGGATTTTTGTACTCTCCCCAGTTTTCGCTCGCCATGAAAAACCAAAATGGCGCAACTCGAGCAAGCGATCGATCTCGACTGATCACACGGAAAAATAGAAAACTGTCAACAGTCTAGTGTGTGTGTGTGTGTGTGTGTGTGTGTGTGTGTGTGTGTGTGTGTGTAATGCAAATTGTGTATTAAAACTCCAACGAACGCGAGATCTTTTCCTCCATAACAACCACCTGCATGTATCTGATTTTAAACTTGATACTTCAGATTCCCCAGCTAATTTCACCCCAAAGCCTCGCTTTCGAAGTGTAAACCCGTGACAATCTCATCAATGTATTCTAAAAGGAGCAAAGTTGAAAAGAATACCCACTCAAAAACAACGTGAACTTGTCAAAGGTTTGCAAGGAATTTCGTACAAACGAGGCTTGGTAGTGAATTTTGGGCTGGTGATGTCATCATGCATAAGGCCTATTCCCTACTCCCCGTCTACGGAAAATAGTCAAATGCCCGGGGTATGCCCCGGGGGATTGTAGTAATATTAATATAAGTTTTTAATTGATCGGCGCATGATCTAAACGACGTATTAGAATGAGCTTTCCATATCATATTGCTCTTCCCTTTTGTGTAAAACGGCGTTAAAATTGCAAACGTTTTTTAACCATCCGAAAGTAACGGCTATTAAATCGAAAACTTCTAAAGTAACGGCGAGAGCACGCCGGGCCAGGAGCAAGCAAAATCGCGCCATTTCAAACGCGGTCATAAATAACTTTCTATGTTTTCATCCGATTAATCTAAAATTTTAGACCAGAACAGATCTCCTCATTACCGAGGTACGCAAGATTTTGTTTTTTCATTTTAACGTTTTTTTTGGCGGGAAAATGACGTCACTAACTTGGCGCCAAAATTTAAATGTGACATTTTGAAACATTTCACTACTGATTCTGAAAGAGCATGTTTCCACGACTCCAAAACTGAAGAGATAACTGAAATATCTTAATTGAGTCCAAAGTTATAATCACTTGAACTTTCAATTTGTGCTATTTTTAGTAACAAAATGGCGGGAATTTCAAAATTCAATTAATGATATCTTTTTACTGAATTTCAGTTATTTCTTCAGTTTTGGAGTCGTGGAAACATGCTCTTTCAGAATCAGTAATGAAATGTTTCAAAATGTCACATTTAAATTTTGGCGCCAAGTTAGTGACGTCATTTTCCCGCCAAAAAACGTTAGCATGAAAAACCAAAATCTTGCGTACCTCGGTAATAAGGAGATCTGTACTGGTCTAAAATTTTAGATTAACCGGATGAAAACACAGAAAGTTATTTATGACCGCGTTTGAAATGGCGCGATTTTGCTTGCTCCTGGCCCGGCGTGGAGAGAGAATGAGTCGGCAAGATCAGAAATTTTTTGGTTGTTTACATCTTCACAGTCAAAACAGAGAAGGTGTTATCGTCCTTCGAAGATTGAACTCTTCTTAAAAAAATCGATGGACGCGAGAATGCGAACGATACTTTGCACGCGATGATCTATTTACAAAAAAGCTCAATTTGGTTTATAATCAGATTAAATAGCGTTCCCAGATGACGTCATATTTGGCAGCATTGCATTGTGGGATCGAAATGCGGACAAATATTTTAAAATGGCTGCATCGGAAACACCAGTTTTTGCGATTCCTGTACATGTTGTGGATAATTGTCGAGTTGTACCCAAGAACAGTGCTTCGTAGCACCTGTTTTTTCGTAGCTACCTGCATAGTTCTTGAATGTTTGTACGCATTTCAATCCCATGATGCTGCGCGCCAATTCTATTTTTAGAATCTGGGCGGAACGCTATTTGACGGTTGTAAATATCCAAACAGTCCGCATCTGGTCCCGCTCCTTCTCCCATCGTGCAACAGATTATAGACAAATTCGGCTAACGCATTGTTGTACCCAATTCAAACCTTCTGGGAATAACATCCTTTATTCACAGTATTTCCATATAATTTCCATGTCAATGCTTCATTGATATGGAAATATGACGAACAAAGAGTTCTAATCCCAAAAGGTTTGAATTGGGTACAAACAATGCGTCAGCCGAATTTGTCTATTTCACGGAAACTGAAATAGACTGCAATGCAAGCAGTCTATATGCGTCCGATTAATAAGCTGTAAGATGGGGTCCAGAAAGTGCTTATTTAAAATTTTATTTATCCGGATTCTTCTTCTGAACGTTTTACGTGCACCAGGAGCCCATTCCTGTCTCCACCCATTAGAAAAGTATTCGTCTCTTCGTTCCAAAGACTCTCCTTTCCACTCTCTTCCCTCATATCCCTTCCATAGTGGTTCCCGAAGTGGGGTCAACGCGCTGAAGCGCTTTCCCTCAAGGTAAATATCGTCGTTTTAATCTCTCACTTGCATTTACACCCAGTAGTCAAAATCTTATTAATACTCGGAAAAAATGTTTTAAGAGGCATACATCTTCCCAAGCTACCTAACTTTGAACTGCAATAGAATGAGGCGCGGTGACACACAAACTCAGTAAATATCCTTTTGACTGAACCGTAGTATTTTTCCCTGATCCTCTTTACACACGGATTCTTCCCATTTCTCAGCACAGAGGATCGATTCGACGCGAAAAAAATTCCTGGCGATCTTCGCAGAATTGGGAGCTCACTTGACATGTTGCTTTTTTTGGCATTGTTTAGAGCCTTAGAGTTCATTTGCGCAATCGAGCGGTTACTTATGTCTTTAATAATGAACCTATTGATCACGGACATGTTTTGACGGATTTCTCTATTCTGAGCTTTCAGTGTAGCATTAAACATTCTTTTTCCATGTGTCTTTTTGTGTACTAGCTTGCTGGTGTGGGATAAGCTTGTCGTGTTTATCTTCTTATCAGTTTGAAAATCATATCCTTTTAACTGCCTTCCAGTTGTGTTCTTCGCTGTTAACTTGTTTATTGTATTCGAACCTTCACGTTTCATCCTTTTATGACTTATCTTGATTACAATTTGGTTTGAATCATCACTTTTTATTATTTTCCTTGTCAGCATAATCCGGGATTCGTCTTCACGCATTTTATAACTCCTTCCAAATGATGGCTGAATGACTTCAGCTACAACGGTAACCTAAAGATCAGATTAAAAAAATATATATACATTAAAGTTTGAAAAGCAATGCTTCAGCCGAGTGAAGTAGAGATTTGTATTACTTTAAATATAGAGAATTAACTGTCTAGATGAACCTTCCCTAAAGCCAACCAGCAAAATAACCCAGATTCTGGCTGGATGTTTTCGACAACCGCATTTATTCTAATAAACGTCCCTGGCGTTTAAATTTTCCCGTTTTCCCGGTTTATATTAGAGAGAGGCGTTTATTTTATTTCTCTGAAAAGATTTCTGTTCGGAACACAACTCAAAACGTAAAACTAGTTTCATTTATGCATTGTTTAGATTTCTTTGCATTGCTCACATGTTTTGGGTGGGTTGGGGAGCGTTTATTCAAGAAGGGTGTTTATTAGAAAAAGACGTTTAGAAAAATTTCACGCTTTTTTGAGGGGGCGTTTATTAGAGAAAGGGCGTTTATTAGAATAAACACGTTAGGCAGGTTTTTTATTAGTCTCCTTCGCAGCCGTTTTATGGGATGTCACGCAACGCTCCGTGTTGCGTGACATCCAAAAAAACGGCTACGAAGGAGACTAGTTTTTTATTGGCTTGATGCTATCAAAGGAATCGCGCTCTGGAGCAGAGGCTTTTTTTGTCGCGACGTAAACGAGGGCCTAGATGAGTGGATGTGTATGACAGCTGACATTAAAATTTCAAGCCGGGGGGTGGGGGGGGGGGGGGGGGAGGGGGTATTTCCTAGTAATGTGCTAATGTGGATGTAAATTGTAAATGAAAGGATCACTCGACAAATTCAAAATACTGGATCCCTGGGAAGGATCTGATCAGCGAAATTAATTAGAAGCAAACGAAATGAAAGGCTGATCGTACAGTGAAGGAATATATATATATATATATTTTAACCAATTAATTTCGAACAGCACGGCCGTTCTTCATCAGGGTATGTGCCGCTGGATCGGGTCACATTTTCACGACTGGATTGACTATAATGGGATACAAAACTTTAAAGCAAAGCTGAAAACAGCGTATATTTTGTTGAGTACAATATTTCAGCCTCCCTGGATCCAGAGGTCCGTTCTCTGAATATCATGAGTGAAATTAACCGCATAAACGGTTAGAAGCCTCGTTGTCGCGGCTTCGCCGCTCAAATTCGCCGTTTTCACTAAAAATAAAAACCTCTGGCACAGGGTATATTTCAGCTGGCCAGACCTGGCGTGCGTTTCTCGAAAGTCCCGAAGACTTTTCGGGCCCGAAAGCTATTTTTTAAATGTAGTTTCTAACGAATGGCGTTGAAGTTTTAGCTCCCAAATCAACTAAAGTTTTGTAGTAAACGTAAGATTTTAACGCTTAGCTTTCAAAATCAACAAAAACCGAATCTTTATTGGTAAACATTCTGCACGTAACACAACTTTTCGGGTCCGAAAGGTTTCGGAAGTTTCGAGAAACGCACGCCAGCCCTCTTCAGGTACAAGATGTTACTAAATAAACAATTGTTGGCTTTCACTTAAGGCTGGTTCTCATATAATCGTCCCGGTCGTCCGAGTCGTTTCAAAAAGTGTACGGGCTACCGGGACGATTATATGAGAACACTTCTGAGACGACCCGGGACGATCGCAAACGACCCGGACGACAGGGACGATCGCGGTCGCTTGGATAGAACTGTGTTCTATCCGGACGACTGGACGATCGTGAATAATCGGGGACGATCATTTGAGAACTACTCTCAGGCGACAGGGACGGCTGAGGCGATCGAAGCGACCCAAATCTACCCCAGAATGCAGTATTATTGCCAAAAACATGTTGTCGGACACAGTTTACGACTGCGCTATCGACGTTCGAGACGACCGGGACGATCATATGAGAACCCAAATCGCTTGAGTCGTCCCGATCATCTGAGTCGTTTGCAAAAAAATTTTGAAACGACTCGGACGACCGGGACGACCGGGACGATTATATGAGAACCAGCCTTTACGTCATATCAAAATTCAGAAGCATTAAAAAATAGATTTCGAATCCAAAATGTTTAAAGAATTGTAAAGAGTTAAAAAATATACATCTTGGCCAAATTTTGAAGCGCAAAAGCATTTCGTTCAAGAGTTATAGGCGAACGAGTATTAGATATTTTTAGTAAGAAATGTATGGAGCGGCGGGCACAAAGATGGCGGCCAAAAATTCAAAGTCTTAATTACACCAAAAATCACATCCAAAAATATTGTATTTGCTATAAGCTCAATTAACTCGGCTTATAAGCACTTATAATGCAAACAATAACTTTCAGCTGATTCAATTTTGTTTATTTTCGCGGCTTATCTGAAATAGCGTGACGCATTGCGTGACACATTTAAAACCTTTGTAAATCGGAAGCAAAACATCGTTAAAACCTGAAACTTTTTGTGAAAGATTATAACACTTGTATCCACATACCATGTTAGAAACAGCTTTGTAGGACGTTTTCTTTAGATTTTTTAATTTTTATGACGTCATGTGAAAGCCAAGAATATGTTATACCATGTTACATACAAGGAGAATTTAAGTAATACAGGATGTGACGAAATCGGAAACTAAAACGAAAAAGTATTACACTTCATCACGTTTGTTCATGCCGTGTGGCTCTAAAGTTAACCTTTATAGATAAGATATGATTCCCTGGTTTTACGTATCGAGTCACGGGAAGTGTGAATAGTTTCTAAAGGAATTAGTTGCATGTCGGAGTTAGAATGGTTAGGATCAGAGAAAGAAAATGTTCCGCAGCAGTAGCAGTAGTAGGTTTAGATCTGATGTTGGTCTTGTCAACTGACCGTCTGTGTTCGTTAAATCTGTCTCTGAGTCGTCGTTTAGTTTCCCTAATAAACTGCTTGTGACAGCGAGTGCATTGTATCATATAAATGAGATTTCTAGTATTACAAGTTATGTGAGAGGTGATAGAACGCGTTAAAAAGTGTAATGTTGAAGATCGAATGTAATGTGTAATGTTGAAGGACTCAACAAAATATACGCTGTTTTGAGGGGGACATTGGGAGGCTCTGACCACCGCAACATCGCAAAAAAAATTACCGAACACTGCATCACCGCAAGAAAAGTCGACGAAACACCGTCACCGCAATATATATTTTTGTCAAGTTACTTATCAATGGAAAAGGCTTAGGATTGGCGACCAGCAGCGTATTGAAGATTAACTAGACAGTATTGGACTACTTTTTGTTACAAATTAAACATAATGGTACGTGCTTTTCATAAATAAGTACGGAATAAATAACATATAGAGGCTAAATTTAGGGTCAAACAGGAAACGGCAACACCGCAGATAATTTCGTTCCAAGCTTTGCTTTAAAGTTTTATATTCAATTATTTTTGCCTGAAGCAGATCCTCAAGGATCCAGCGTACAAACAGCGGGATTCTTGCCATTTAACCAGTTACTAGAATGGGGTCGCAAATTGTCGGGATTTTTTGCGGTAAGGAAATTCTGGCAAGTATTTTTTTGGGTATTTTTACAAGTTGACCGAAGTGACCCCCCCCCCCCCTCGGGATTGTGTCCTGTGGGGTAAATTTCTTCACTTCTGCTTAGTGTTTAGGATGCAACACTTACTGTATGAAATTTCGCATATAACAGTTAACATTAAATCAAACTGAATGCAAGGCTGGCTCTACGGCACTGGGCTAATTTATTTAGCAGCCAATATTTCGGCTAACAAAATTAGCCTTGGCCGCTAAATAAATCAGCCCAATCTCGTAGAGCCATTGTCCTACACACTTCAGGTGACGTCTGACTCGAGCATCTCTACGTAGAGGTCCGGCAAAACCAAACCAGTGAATTTTACTTACGCGTTATACGGACCTCTGCATTCAAACGTTTTAGTTAACATTTAACATATTTTGGGCTTTAAAACACATCTATTTGGCGCCAACATGTTTTGCAACATGTTTGTCAACTGTCGAGGTCACGTTCACACACATTCGCTAACTTGAGTTTGCCAACACACGGTTGCCAACTATAAGTATTTTGTCGTGTGAAGACGCCTAGTTTAGAAATAAACATTATGACACACATTTTATGTTCCTCTTAAAATTTCCGATGATTACGACCATCTCCGCACCTCTCCCTTGTGTTTAGGTAGTCCACCTTCTTCCAGGTTGCCATAGTTACGTGAATTTTTGAGTAATAACACAGTTAATACTGAGTGGACGTATTAAGAGACACTTCAGACACTTAAGGTCTTAGAGATACGCTTGATCACGCATTTTGCACTAACAATTAAACAGCGTATTATGTAAATAGCAGCGTATTTGAGGTCAGAACACTACGTAAGAGAAAAATGCAATTAATATCTGTTCCTTTAAGCGGAATAAAATTGCATTGTTATAGTTTTAATCTAGGTGTTAAAAACAGCTTAACACAACAGAGAAATTATCCACTGATGCTCTTCGATTATACATGTAAGATACACGACTCAGTCGCTTAACTCTTTAATCCAAGAGGGCCAAACATCAAAATTCAAGAAAATCAATTTTGTAAAATATTGAAACGATGACAAATGCTACCATGCAAAAGCACTGCCGAATCGAAGAGTTAACATTTGAATGGTCACATCATAGGATTTCGTCGACAGACTCAAACGTTAGAACTACACTCCATACTTCAGTGACTCTGGGAGTTAAAGGAATATCTGATTCAGAAGTGTTAATTTATAGAACGAAATGAAATTAACGAGACTTTGACAATGAATTTCACCTGAACCATACAAATTCTTTTACTGAAGTTTTAAGTTAGTTTTAAAGTAAGTTTTAGTACTCACCAATACCACAAAGGCCGTCGAGAAGGCGGGCATTATATCGTCAGCGAAAAACCTATCAGTAACAAAGACAAGCTGGTTGAGATAGTTTCTTCTCTGTCACGACTGAATTGTACCCACTGTTGTAACTGAAATAAGACGATGACACGAGAAGTCAACATTGTAAATTAACAATGTAAAAACGGAAATGGAAGTGCTTTATGTTTATTTCCGTATCCGCGAAGTCACTGTATTGCTTTACTTCCCGAACCAGTGTGGGACTACAAATTTAGTTATTATACAGCGGTCGGCAGCAATAACACGCGACCGACCACCTTCAAAACGGAGGCTTAATCCTCCTTTTTATTGGCTCGACAGAGCCAAAACATGGGAAATTTTACTGGCTAAGAGAAGGTAAAACGGCTTTGTCAAAATTGATTTTCAAGCACGTCAGTTCAACTAAAACAAATGTGTCGTTTGCAGATACGGGCAGTTTTTAAAATAAAATATTTAAGATTTTATGCACGTGATCATTTGCCAACCCAATGATGCATAAAAGTGGTGAAATGGTTCATTAGTTTGCCAGTAGGAATTAAAAAGACAATCTTAACGGCTTTAACTGACTCATGTTTGACCTTCTGAAATAAAGTGCGTGTTAATGGTAACCGCTGTAAGCCAGAGAATATAATAACCCCATAACCTAGTTTGTCCCTATGTCGTTGCTCAATTTGACGGCTGACCTGGAACGTGCATGCAAAAAATTGTCCAAAAATGCGGTTCTTTCTTCAAGATCTGTTACGAAGTGAGACAGACTGCTTGTGGTCTAGTCAATCCAGCCAGGAAAATGGAAGACAAATAGACCATTTCACAATACAATCGGACATTTTCAAATGGGTCACGAAATACATCGCTGCCGGCCGCTAAGGGTGCGCGCGCGAAAAACATCTACGTGCGGTTTATCCTGAATCCGTATGGAATTTTTCAGGTTCAAAAGATGCGATAAAAAATAGATTTCGAATCCAAAATGTTTATGGAATTGTAAAGAGTTTAAAACTACACATCTTAGCCAAATTTTGAAGCGCAAAAGCATTTCGTTCAAGAGTTATAGGCGAACGAGTATTAGATATTTTTAGTAAGAAATGTTTGGAGCGGCCATCTTTGTGCCCCATTTAGGGGCACAAAGATGGCGGCCAAAAATTCAAAGTCTTAATTACACCAAAAATCACATTCAAAAATATTGTATTTGCTATAAGGTCAATTAACTCGGCTTATAAGCACTTATAATACAAACAATAACTTTCAGCTGATTCAATTTTGTTTATTTTCGCGGCTTATCTGAAATAGCGTGACGCATTGCGTGACACATTTAAACCCTTTGTAAATCGGGAGCAAAACATCGTTAAAACCTGAAACTTTTTGTGAAAGATTATGACACTTGTATCCACATACCATGTTAGAAACAGCTTTGTAGGAAGTTTTCTTTAGATTTTTAAATTTTTATGACGTCATGTGAAAGCCAAGAATTAAACGGCCGGGAGCGACAAGTATGATGGCCCAGCATTCCCTCATGGCAATATTGCGCAAAATATTACACGGAAGAGCAAAATCCCAACTGATTTTATTAAAAAAAATAATTAAAAGGAAATATTCCTGTATTTTACTTTATTTTTTAAATAAAATTTATTTTATTTTTTAAATAAAAATTCTACTGATTTTTTAATATAAAAAATAGAATTCTTATCACAAAAATAAAATAAAAAATAAAATAAAAAATTTTATCTAAAAAATTACAAAGTAAAATATATTTCAATATTTTTTTTTAATAAAATCAGTTGGGAGTTTGCTCTTTCGTGTAATATTTTTGCGCAATATTGCTATGAGAATGCTGGGCCACCATAGACAAGAGACAATTAGAGTGTCTGTGTGGGAAAAAGACGGTTTCAGGATTTCAAAATGTTGTTATTTGGCAAGTATCGCCTACGCAGATGTTCTATATTTTACGCTTAGTCTCTTCTGTGCGTAAGAAAACTTTGTAAAATTTTATACTGTGGTCAGGACTCAGTGTCATTAGTGGATGATGTTTGTCAGTGGTAATAGATGAGATCACGTTCATTGAAAAGCTATTTAGTGGTGCCCTTGGCTACGAGCCAAGCGCACGACTTATAAATTCGGTGGCAAAAAAGTAAAAGGTTCCCATGATTTTCAAGTGGTTTATCAGTAGCCTGAGGTGAAATGTTAGTGACGTCATATCAGTTGATACTCATGGATGATTGGATTTATTTACAATATAAGAAAAAGGAAAATGTCGTGATATTGCGTTACATTGTCATTGCACGTTGCCTTGCACGTGCACTTAATCTATCAGCCAATCCGGTACAATCTTGTATGATTATATAACAACAAGTCAGAATAAGCCGATTTGCGACATACGCACGCGGTCTGACATCAAGGGCAATAGGCCATTTGCACGATGACGTCATAAGACTACAACTACCAGAATCCCTCAGTTTTTGTGTCTAGTGCGTAGTACGTAGACACTATGTTAGAGTAAAATTCGATAAATACTTCATATACATATGTAATGTTCATATGGTTTCACCGAAGTTTCCCTTACGTGACTTGTTACATGAAGTATATGATCAATGCGTAATGTAACCACGTCGATATTTTGTCGTTTACAACAGTCGGAGTATTCGGAATTGGGGCTCGATCACCGGAGCAGACGCGGAGCAAGCAAAGGGATATTCGGGACCAATTGAATCCAGGGAATTGAGTCCGAGCGAAAGGTCTCGAGTAAGCTTATCTTCGTAAAAAATCATCTGCTTTTTGCCTGATGCGAACGACGCGAAACATGATGCGAAGGACGCGAAAGGCAGTGAGTTTGGTGAGTAAACCAAGTTCTTTCTCACTTTTATGATGAATTTCTTTAAAGTTACTTTCCCAATATGCCACAGCTTTCGAAGTATGTGTCAATCTGGGGGAACGAAAAGCTTTAAAAGATGCTTTCAAGTTTTAAATCGATATAAGCTTAAGCTTACTCGGCTACAACGGAATATAAACGATGCTGCAATGTTGAGAGTGATCACTCCGGTGCTTCGAAAGAAAGAAATCAAGCTTCATAAGCCCCATTTGGGAAAAAAAGCCCTTCAAAGGAACTAATGAGCCCCGTTTGGGGATGATCGAGCCCCGTTTGGGGATTACAAAGCCCGTTGAGGAATTAAATAAGGGCCATGTGGGAAATGTATTTCATGTATTTCAGAGATATAGAAACTCAGCCGCCGCTGAAATGAAAACATCTTTCGTCGACCAAACATCTACGAAAGCTGTGGCCTGTTTATATGGAGAAAGTCATACTAGACCCATACTAGAAATACAATTAGTTCCCAGTTTGAAAACCATGTAAGCATCAATCAAATGAAACCTTTCCATGCAATATTATAAATCAACATTGATGTAAGAGATTTTATATTTTGTGGGCTTGCTGTGAACATTGTGTAAGTAACACCAGCAGGTATTTCTCCTTCATCCTCACTCCGCTGATCTTCAGTCTCAAGAACTTCATTACAATTACTATTGGTTTCAATATTACCACTACTGTTAACATTAAGTGTATTTTGTGACTGTGCATTTTGATTTTCAACAGTACTACCATCTAATATACAGTTGTCACTATATTTTACTCCCCAGTCTTGATTAATTGTTATTCCTTCTTGTTTATACAGACTGCTGATAAGCCAGTTGGCTGCCTGGACAACTTTATGCGGTCTTATGTTGAAACAGTGCTGTGCTTTTGTATTGCAATCTTATCTTTAAATTCACCTTAATTGTCCCTGTTTCAGTGGGTAACCTTAAGTAACATATTGACAGTATCAGATACTTCTGCTGGTACATTTACAATAATGCGTGGGAATGTTTTTTTTTCTTAAGAATTTACTGGGATTCTTTTCTTTTGCTCCATTCCTATCAGTTTTCTAATGGTGCATCTCTTAAATTTATATTATTAATTTTGTTGCAATTCATTGCTTTTTTATAGCATCAGTGATTCAACCGTAAATATAACGTGAAAATAAGTTTAAGATTTTTAAAACAAGTATCTTGCATAAGATGTACATCAAGTTCAGATGTAAGTAATTCTATGACAGTTAATATTGTATAACTCATTCTGTTCCAGTTCTGTTACACTTCATGGATAATCAGTGAAACTAAACACTTCAGTTTGTCTTAATAAAGCATTAATTTTGAATTATTCAACCGTGTCTGCTGGTCCTTTACGTGTTTTCTTCTACATGTAATGTACCGTATTTTCTCAATTAAACGCCCCTGGTGTTTATTTCAAACTTGGCCTCGTGGACCTAGCGTTTCTTTGAATCAGCAGTTATTTCTCGGCCGCCATTTTTGAAGGGTTAATTCAAAATGCTATAATAACTGCTGCATACACTAAATACAATTACAAAACCAAACAATAGATAGCCTACATCGCAGACGAACTGTAAACCACTGGACTTAACCGGCGATGCAAGCTACACCAGACATTGTTACACAAATTCACATCATATCAACCTTGCACTAGACACATATTCGCATTGCGGACCTTTTTTTTGTTTTGTAGTGCAAATTAGGGCTATTGTTATTTAAACCTCACTGGGATTACAAAATTTAAATAAGAAAGGAAAAACGAAATGAATTCTGGTAGTTGTAGTCAAATGACGCCATCGTGCAAATCGCCTATTTATGTATGGAATAAATAAGCATTAAACGTATTCATATTCATAAAATCGTGACATGGTGCCAGGATTGGGATTAATTCACGCCTAAAAGATGACAGAAACAGCTGAAGCATCTGCAGTTTCGCAAGCAGCGCCGGCACAAGTTTTCATTCCGCCGTCAATTTGCCTCCGCCTAAAGCCCTAATCTTCGACGACAACTTAGCCACGGCATGGAAATCGTGGAAAACAGCTTGGCAACGTTACGAAATCGCTACTGGTGTACATAAACAAGAGGGTATAGTCCGCGTGTCTACTTTACTAAGCATAATTGGCGAGGATGGCGTTAAAGCCCACGATACTTTCACTTGGAACGAAGACGAAAACGCAGACGACATCTCACAAGTCTTGAAGAAGTTCGATGAATTCTGTACTCCTAGAACACAGGTCATATACGAACGTTATCGGTTCAACAACCGAAACCAGGAACCCGGCGAAAACATTTCGACTTATCTTACGGAACTTCGAACGATCGCGAAAAACTACGCACACGATACAATCACACCAGATGAAATATTACGTGACCGCCTCGTGCTAGGCATACGGGACAATCGCGTGCGCGAGAGATTTCTCCGTTTGAATGATTTATCTCTTCAACAAGCGGTCGATATTATCAAGTCTTCGGAACAGAGTCAACAGCAAGTCAAGCAAATGTCCGGAGGAGACACCGCGGTTCATACGTTAAAGAAGACCGGATCTGCAGGAAAATTTGAAGAAGAAAGACAACTCAAGCCACAAGCATTTAGAACACCGTCTAGAGAATGTGGAAATTGCAATGGTTCACGGACGCCATTGTCCCGCGTATGGAAGAACATGTTATAGCTGTGGGAGCATGAATCATTTTGCTCATAAATGTCGCGCTAATCCCCGAGGATTGAAAACCAGAGTTTCAGCGGTCCATGAAGCCGTTGACATCGAAGACGACCCCTACTACATTGGTGCCATTACTAAGAAGAGCAAATCCCAGGAACAACTGGCAGTGGTCAAGCTCCACATTTGTATGCCAGATCCTAAGACCGAAGTCCAGTTTCAAATAGATACCGGGTCGCAGTGCGATATTCTCCCCGCCTAAGTATACAAGCAAATTACTGGGGACACACTCCTCCATCGCCTCAAACCATGCCAAAAGGAAATAGTCTCGTACACTGGAGATCGCCGCAAAATTGCTGGTAAAGCTACCCTCCCTGTTTGGTCTCGTGGACAGCGGAGGTCACTTGATTTTAACATCATAGACGGCGACTATCAACCGATTTTATCGTTGAATACCAGTCTTAATCTTGGCTTTGTGAGTTTGCATAACTGCGATGTCCTAGCGTTACACGTTAAATGTCCCAACACCTCTTTGCTCGAAGAGTATGATAATGTATTCGACTGATTGGGTGCCCTACCGGGAACCTACAAAATAGTCATAGACGAGCAGGCACAACCAGTTGTCCATGCACCGAGGCGAGTGCCAGTAGCCTTGCGTCCACGCATCAAAAACAAGCTTGATGAACTTGTTGACCGTAAAGTGATTATTCCAGTAACAGAGCCTACGCAGTGGGTATCCAGCATGCTGGCCATAGTAAAGCCAAACAAAGTACGCATCTGCATTGACCCGAGAGATTTGAATCGTGCAATACGGCGAGAGCATTATCAGTTGCCGACTATCGATGAAGTTGCCTCCCGCTTAACAGGTGCTAAAAAGTTTACACTCTGTGACGCCAAGGATGGTTTCCACCAAATCCTCTTAGATGACGCTTCTAGTTACCTGACAACGTTCAATACGCCTTTCGGACGTTATCGGTGGATCCGCATGCCTTTCGGCATCTCAAGTGCTCCTGAAGTTTGGCAGCGACGCATGCATGAATTTGTAGAAGATTTAGAGGGTGTCGAAGTTATCGCTGACGATTTCCTCATCGCTGGATTTGGCAAAACCGACGCAGAGGTCAACTCGAGCCTTGAAAAGAACGAAGGTGCTTTCTTCAAGAAATGTCGGGAGTGGAGCCTCAAGCTAAACAAACTCAAGCTAAAAAGAGCTCAAACCGAAGTGCGCTTCATGGGACATCTCTTGACTCCTGATGGTCTAAAGGCAGACCCAGCTAAAATTGAAGCCATTTTAGACATGCCACCGCCGACGGATGTGAAAGGTCTGAAGAGGTTCCTGGGGATGGTTAATTATCTGGCTAAATTCTTGCCTCTCCTGTCCGACATGACGGAACCTTTGCGAAGACCCGAAGACAAGGAAGTAGATTGGTGTTGGCTTGAACAGCATCAGAAAGCATTCACCACAGTCAAAGAATACTTGGCCAAGGCCCCTGTACTGAGATACTATGATGTTAAGGAAGAAGTGATAATACAATGCGATGCCAGCGAGACTGGTCTGGGTGCAGTACTGATGCAAAAGGGTCAGCCCATTGCCTTTGCCTCACGAGCTCTGACCGACACCGAAACCCGGTATGCTCAAATCGAGAAAGAACTATTAGCCATCGTGTGGTCAACCGACAAGTTCAATCAGTACATACTGGGACGCGAAGTAGTGCACATAGAGTCCGACCACGAACCACTAAAGGCGGTTTTTACCAAGCCGGTACACAAGTCACCAAAGAGACTCCAGAGAATGCTGATGGCCCTTCAGAAGTACTCTCTGGATGTGCAATACAAGAAAGGGGAACTTATGTGGATATCAGATGCGCTGAGTCGAGCATACCGCAACACAACCGAAGCCTCCCAACACGATACAAGTCTGATTTGTGCACTTGTAGAGATTGATCATTCAGAAAACCTCTCGATTGCACCATACAGGCTCACTGAACTCAGATACAAGACCGCAAACGACCCAGTTATGCAAAAGCTAATCGTAGCAATAAAAGATGGATGGGCACTGTCGAGGAAACTCTGTCCCCTGAGCTAACGCCCTACTATGACAAAAGAAGTGAGCTTATAGAAGACAAGGGATTAGTATTCCTAGGTGAGCGGTTGCTGGTGCCCCCTTCCCTGAGAAAAGAAATGTTGAAGCAAATACACCGATCGCATATTGGAATCGAAGGATGTTTACGTCGCGCTAGGGAGGTCCTGTATTGGCCCCTCATGAATATGGAAGTAAAGGACTTTGTTTCCAAATGTTCAATCTGCCAGTCTTACAAGCCAGATCAGTGCCGCGAGGAACTGCAACCGTATCCGGTCCCGTCGCGTCCCTGGTCGATGCTTGGTGCCGATTTATTTGATCTCGGGCAACAACAGTTCCTTGTACTAGTCGACTACTGGAGTGGTTTCTTCGAAGTCCAGGAAGTTAAAGTGGCCACATTTGCTAGCGTGATAGCGGCATGTAAAGTCCAGTTCGCCCGGCATGGGATACCAGACGTGCTAATAACCGATAACGGAACCCAGTTCACGTCATCAGCGTTCAGTGCATTCGTGAAAGAGTGGCAGTTTGAGCATCGAACTTCAAGTCCCCGTTACCCTCAGTCAAATGGCCGCGCAGAAAATGCCGTGAAGACATGCAAGATCCTGATGAAGAAAGCGAAAGCGGATGGGCAAGACCCTCTGTTAGCCCTTCTTGATTGGCGCAACACCCCAACGGAGGGCCTAGGAACATCACCTGTACAGAGACTGATGGGACGCCGCACACGCACTTTCCTACCAACTCATGAATCGCTCCTGAGGCAACCATCCCACCAGAACACAGCCATCAAACTGGCCGAGCGGAAGGCAAGACAAGCTCAACAGTACAACAAAACGTTTCGCCCTCTAGTGGCACTAAAGTGTGGACAGGCCATCAGAATGCGACTCCCTGGAAGGCAGGGACCCGCACGAGAGCCTTGGGGAATAGGTCTTATGAAGTTGAAGTCTGCGGCAGGCGATACCGACGCAACCGTCGACAACTGCGAATGACCCCGGAAACAGCACCACCTATGAGTCCCATGGAGCTAAATCTGCCCGAGTCCACTCTCAAACCCGAGCCAAACCTGATTGAGCCTGGACCTCCACCACCCGAGTTTCACGCCGAAACTGAAGCAGAGAGAGAGCCACCTGACACTAAAATGGGAACTGAGATAGAGCCACAAAGGATTGAAACTCGCCGATCAGAACGCAGACGTCTACCACCTGTGTGGCATCAGGATTACCATATGAACTGAACATTGAACATTGAGCCGTTGATTATGTGTACTGAACATTGAACGATTAAGCCGCTGAACATTTGTTTTGTTTCAACAAAGAACATTAATCTTTTTTTATCTTTTTCTTGATTCTGAACAGTGATCGGAACATCAATTATTAATTAATTATTTGAATGCAAAAGCTATAAAAAGGGGAAGATGTCGTGATATTGCGTTACATTGTCATTGCACGTTGCCTTGCACGTGCACTTAATCTATCAGCCAATCCGGTACAATCTTGTATGATTATATAACAACAAGTCAGAATAAGCCGATTGCGACATACGCACGCGGTCTGACATCAAGGGCAATTTATGTATGGAATAAACAAGCATTAAACGTATTCATATTCATAAAATCGTGACAGAAAATGACGAAACGAAACATATCAAGTAAAAGGAACTTACATTATTGCCGGGTTTGGCGAGAGTTCCATTCGATAACGATTTCGTTTTCTTTCTTTTCGAGGTAAAGCTTTCCTTCATGTTCCTTGCATGCACGAGTCATTGGGAAAGACCGATTAAAGGTTTCAAATGACGTACAGTGTAGTAATTAACGTTCGTGACGGAACACCCAGTGTGACCGGAAAAGCGACTGTACATATAAAACAAATCACAACAATATTTTGAATTAATTCTCATACCTTAGGGGCACTTACAAGACCCTTAAAGCTTCTTAAAGCACGACTTCATTGCACTACTCAAAGAGTTGTTGTTCTTGTTGAGTATCACTTTTATCACTTTTGAGCACAGGTAGCCGCCCAAGCTATATGTGTCACAGTAACAGTTATGAGCGAAATTATAAGGATTTGTATGAGAAAAAACGGTCCATTCTAGGAGCTAAAAAATACGAACAAGATTTCAATAAAAATTGCTTACCTTAATTCGCTTGTGTGTTTCCTTGTCTCCCGTGTGATTTTTGGGGCGATTAAGAGCGTTTCCAGTGAGTTTTAGTTCCATTGCTTTTCTCTCTATATAGAGAAAAAATTGCCTACTTTACTTCGCTAGAGAGAAAAGCAATGGAACTAAAACTCACTGGAAACGCTCTTAATCGCCCCCAAAATCACACAGGAGACAAGGAAACACACAAGTATTTTTTAGCTCCTAGAATGGACCGTTTTTTCTCATACAAATCCTTATAATTTCGCTCGTAACTGTTACTGTGACACATATAGCTTGGGCTACCTGTGTTTTGAGTATCACTTTTTTTTATCACAATATCACTTTTAAAAGCCAAAAACAAAACATAACATGTTTGCGTTAATGAAACCCGAAAATATGGTTCAGTTATGTGTAAAAAAATACTCTCAGTAGTGCTCTGAAACTAACAATAACTGTCCCGGCTCAGTGGCTAGATGGCCCGGATGGAAATGGATTGTATCTTAAAATGAATAGCGCTTATCGTAGATGAGTACGCCACGCCAACATATCAGCGGTTTCTCGCTTTCTTGACCCTATAGTCTCGTTTTGATGTTTACATTCATCGTTGTCAGAGGTTCTCTTAAACATCAAAACGAGACTATAGGGGAAAGAAAGCGAGAAACCGCTGATATGTTGGCGTGGCGTACTCATCTACGATAAGGGCCATTGGGCCAATTTTTCCAATTTTTCCGGCATGTGTTATGGAAAACTCACTAAAATTGATATGGTTTATTCTTCCTTCGAGACTGATTCACTTGATATCTTCGTGTTTTAACCACACGAAAAAGCGGCCACGCCGCCATAGAGAGCGACTGTGCTCATTTCACGAGTAAATTTTAAGCCCGAGTCAAGTCCGAGTCAAGTTTTATAAAAATAATTTTTCCTTTTATTCCCGATTATTATACAGTCAACTCTCTCTCAATGGACACCACTATAAGACGGACACCTTGTGTTGGTCCTTACCGTTTTTCAGTCATTTTTAATACTGTAACTAAACTCTCTATAAGATGGACAGGATGGACTTCCTAAGACGGACAACGGACACGTTGAAACCGTCAAAGGACACTTGAGAAGCGCTTCTTTTAGTGAAAAATACTTCAAAACGGAAATGTAAGTGCTGAATATGACAACAAATTACGATTTCGGGAGGCAGCAAAATATTCGTATTACATAACTAAATGCGTGACTCTTTGCATTGTAGTATGGTAGCTCGGTAAATATCGATTGTGTCGATCAATCGGTAAAAGTCGATGACACACTCATTTGTTTTATCGATTTTTCTTGATTTTCACCGATTGTTATCGATTTTTAACGAGTGAATTTTTGGCCTTTAAATCGATTATAATCCGGCCTCAGTTATTACTCATGCGCGTAGCGGCATGAGGTAAGGTTTCGGCTCCGTTTTTCTTGTTATTATTTTTATTATTATTATTATTTTTATTTTTTGTGTCACGATTTTGCATGCAAATTTATGCACGCATATTTTAAATTGTGCACTTCCGGTTCACAGCTTTGCCACTACACTTCCTGTTTAGTATTGTAGTATTGGTAGTATCTACACTGGCAAAAAATTTCTCTTTGAAAGCAACGGTATATACCCCAAATGATGTACAGACGTTTATTTGACAGCTCTTATCTTGTCAAGTTATAAATAAATCACTCCTTGTCACATTTTAAGTACCACGTAGATGAAAAAAAAAAATCACAACGTAATGTTAACCTAAAACAGTTATTTTCTTGCTTTTTTATTATTTTAGTCTTGTTACGGTTTGCAAAACATACAGTTAAGCTTTTAGACTAAAACCCATAAACTTTTTTTTAAACTTTTTAGGTTTTGCTTAAAGTGTATATGACAGATATTTTTTTATTTGCTTGATGGAATCTACATGGCGTTCTGATAAGAAAACCGAAAAAAGTTTTTTCGATATCGATTTTCTTTTCCGTGTTTTAGCCGTCTAAAAACGTGAAATTTCACTTCCGGTGGGTTACAAAACCGCGCAAGAAGAAAGACTGGAAATAGTTCGCTGTGACGTCAATACAAGAATGCCGGTGTCGCAGTTTCTCGGTTCCTCACATTTTTTGGTGCGCCCTGAGGAAGAAACATGATTCTATTGAGGTGTGTTGTCTATGGTTGTAGCAACACGCACCAAAAAAAGGAGGTGGCTTAGCCTGTGAACAGGCTTCTTTTTGGGGAAATGGGTTAGGTTAAAATCGGCGAGCGAGGCGAGGACTGGGGAAGAGGGAAGGGGCAGCTACAATTAGTTGGCACCGAATAGATTAACAAAAACAATAACTATAATATGACAACAATAATAAAACTAATAGTCCAGTTTCGAATTCGCAATGGTCGCTGAACGAAAGCACTGAATTAAGACGCATTTTTACAGGGTTAGCCTCAATCTGAAGTGATAAATTCACAAATTCAGGCGAGAGGATGACCTGTTAAGAGCTCTGTCTATTGTTTAATTTTCAAATTTTTAGCACCTTCTGCCGGTATTTGTGAATATTTTACATCAGGTCGAGTCTAACCCTGTATCAATGTGTCATTGGTGTTTGAATTCAGCGGTAATTTTAAATACGAAAATGGCTTATTCACTGTTTTAGATGGATACGTGCTCAGCTGAAGCGAATTGCGAGACAACACGAACACAGGCAAGTTGGAAAAAAAAGCTGAAAACAGTTCTAGTAGTGCTCGGTAAATCAACAGAAAAGCAACCATGAAAAGTTCAGAAAGTGACAGTGGCGTAGATGAAGCCAGTCAAAGTGAACCTGGGCAGTAAACGTTTGTTGTGTTGTGGTCTCTTGATTTTAACAAGAGGCTCCTAGCAGCCTATACTCATGCGCATGCGTAAGTAAGTTAAGAAGATGATAAGAAGATAAGATGAGAAGAAGATGATAAGAAGATAAGAAGATGATAAGATGTCCGACATGGCGAAGAGTACTTCTTTCATTCAGTCATCGTTCCTGCAAACCACGTTACGTTTGTTTGATTTTTTTGGAAATGAAGGCTGTACCATGTTGAAGCCACAAATGTAATAATTGACCACAAATGTAATAAAGCCCTCAAATGTAATAAGGACTGACCACAAATGTAATAAAGCCCTCAAATGTAATACGGTCTGACCACAAATGTAATAAAGCCCTCAAATGTAATACGAATTGACCACAAATGTAATAATGGATTTTACCGTGCATTCTTCAGTTTGCACAACCGAGTTACTAGCCTTAAGTTGTGAGGACCAGGATTTCGCCAGTCATGCGTACAACCAAACTTGGACAAACTGAATAGACCATTTTCGATATATTAAAATTCATACTTGGCTCCGAGGCTTGGGGGAATAAAACAAAAGAAATCACATTGAGGTTCAGGGATGAATAATTAATTTCTTTTGTTTTATTCCCCCAAGCCTCGGAGCCAAGTATGAATTTTAATATATCGAAAATAGTCTATTGTCTATGTAGTGTGTTGGACGTCATCTGTCATTCACATGACCAAACCTGAAGTTGCTATATCTCAACTAAACATTTTCGAGACTCCGAAACTCCGAGACAGAAAAAGCACCAGCCAAATGAAACTTTGAGACTTAAAACAAAAACGGCCGAGATTTCGAGACCGGACCAAAATTTTCTGAGACCCACGATTTTGAAGGTACCATTCGCCACCCCTCAATCAGAAGCTTGAACTAACTTGAACAATTTCAACAGCAAACATGGCATCCCCTACAACAAAAAATTTCAACGTCTTCGTCAACAATAGCAGTGTGCACCGCCGAATTTAATATAAACTTTTGGTCCAAACAAGGTACGGTACTAGTCTGAGGCAGGGGTACTGAAGACGGATGTGTGAGCTTGTCAAGTGCGCCAGGCAATACCGATTATCTCAAACCAGCCAAGCGGTGCCAGATTAAGTTTAAGCCACGCCATATGTCACTTCGGGGAATTAATAATTTCTTTAAGGCGAATCAGAGAAGGGCTTTATTACATTTGTGGTCAATCCTTATTATATTTGAGGGCTTTTTTGCATTTGTGGTCAATTATTACATTTGTGGCTTCAATGTTGAAGCCACAAATGTAATAATTGACCACAAATGCAATAAAGCCCTCAAATGTAATAAGGATTGACCACAAATGTGAATGACAGATGACGCCCAACACACTACATAGATAAAATAAGGTTAGTCCAAGTTTGGTTGTCCGAGAAAGATAATGCATGACTGGCGAAATCCTGGTCCTCACAACTTAGGGCTGGTAACCCTGTTGTGCAAACTGAAGAACGCACGGTAAAATCCGTTATTACATTTGTGGTCAATTCGTATTACATTTGAGGGCTTTATTACATTTGTGGTCAATTCGTATTACATTTGAGGGTTTTATTACATTTGTGGTCAGTCCTTATTACATTTGAGGGCTTTATTACATTTGTGGTCAGTCCTTATTACATTTGAGGGCTTTATTACATTTGTGGTCAATTATTACATTTGTGGCTTCAACATACCACAATGAAAGGAATGAGTTTTCTATGTCTTATATATACCAAATATGAACATTGCTAATGTAAGTAGGGTTGTAGGAAGTGTAGTGGCAAAGCTGTGAACCGGAAGTGCACAATTTAAAATATGCGTGCATAAATTTGCATGCAAAATCGTGACACAAAAAATAAAAATAATAATAATAATAAAAATAATAACAAGAAAAACGGAGCCGAAACCTTACCTCATGCCGCTACGCGCATGAGTAATAACTGAGGCCGGATTATAATCGATTTAAAGGCCAAAAATTCACTCGTTAAAAAACGATAACAATCGGTGAAAATCAAGAAAAATCGATAAAACAAATGAGTGTGTCATCGATTTTTACCGATTGATCAATACAATCGATATTTACCAAGCTTTACTGATTTATAGATTGATAAATCGGTACCGATTTTTATCGATTGGCTACGCCGGGAGACATATTCATTGTGCATAGATTCAGTTTTTTTACCTCAGGATTACTGGTGTCAAGTTACCTGGACACTCTCTATAAACCCAGAAGAGGTTGGACACGGGCCGAAAGGTATCCTGGTAGGAGTAGTCGACCAATCAGATCAACGTATTCATTCACAGTCTTTTCTGCGAGAATTTCTCCACGCAACATTTCATGGTTTTTTAGTGTGTTTTTCGGACACCTCTCTTAGCCTTGTTTTAGCTGTGGCTGTGAAATAAATATGTTCCATGTTCCATAACCTCTTGTTGCATTCCAAAATGTTGATCCCTCAGACGAGACATTTGCTCCGGGCGTGCGCGTTGCCAAAATGAACTGTTGCTCATAATTATGTATGTATGCGCTATTGTTTTGCTTTGGATTTCTATTGTTTTGGCTTTTGTTTTAGTTTTAAGAACGGTATGCATAACTAATATATGAGATGAAACGGAAATCTTTCCGGCTGAAAAGTGCAAAATGACGGAGGATTTTTCGCTTGAACCAAAGCAAATTTCCCACCGAAATGTTTACTAGATTCCAATCTTTCCAAAACCGAGTGTGGATGTTGACATTGCGCCTGTTAAAATGAGTTAGAACGCTTAAAGCGATGACCGCTTGGTCGAACTCCATACAAGCCTTTATACGAAATTGCTCACTTCAAGGTAAAAATGACGGTACTTTTTTTTAAAAGTTATTAAAATTTTTTAACGTTTCTAGATAGAATAATAACCATATTACTGGAATCCGAGTGTGGATTTCCGAAAAGTAATTCATAAATTGCCAGGCCATGCATTGACAGAAGAGCATGCGAATAGATACAGACTAATAGAAGCCAAAATTGGCTCAGTCGAAGCATAGTGTACTGAAAAAATGGCAAAATGACTGGATTTTTTTCGCTCCAACTAAATCATATTTCCCACCAAAATGTTCACAAGATCTCAGTCTCTTCAAAACCGAGTGTGGATATTGACATTATGCCTATTAAAATGAGTTATACCGCTAAAAGCGATGACCGCGCGGTTGAACTTCATATAAGCCTTTACTTGACATTGGTCACTTCAAGGTCAAAATGACGGGACTTTTTTTTAAGTTATTAAAATATTTTAACGTTTCCAGATAGAATAATAACCAAATTAAATTACTGGAATCCGAGTGTGGATTTCCGAAAAGTAATTCATAAATGGGCGAAATTTTGATTTTCCCTAAAAAAATGGCGTTTTCACAGAGATTTTAAGGGTAAAATTGGGGTCTGGGGACGAGTTAAAAAAATAGAGGCAAATGTCACCCAATTTTTTGCCATGAAATAGGAATCTGTATTGCAAGATATATATATATAAAAGACGTAAACAATTCTCTGTGATTATAGCAAGACCCGGAATAAAACAGATAAAACATCGCAGGCTTATCGTCAACCGAATAGGGATGTTAGAAATCTCTTTGGCCGTGAAAAGTGCTTCAATTTTGCTGTTTATGTTAACGACTGGAACTGGTGAACATTGTACTAAACAACATGCCTCACACACGAAGAATAAAAGTCATAAAAGCTATCATTGTCTTCTCTTGATCGTTTCCTGTTATAAAAGTGTACTGTTGATCAGCGTGGCAAACATTGGGTCCGTGGCGGCCGCTTCTCAGTTCTTGCTTTGTCATCGCCCGAGAACTGACGGCAGCACTTCAATGTGCCTTTCGAATGAAGCTTGAAGATCGCCTGTTAAGCAGTATGTGGCGATAATTCACCCCAGTCTGGAACAATGCCATAAATCAAGAGCGCGGCGAGCTTCAAGTAGCGGCGTCAAGTAATAAAATTGGATTGCATTCTGCAGCAAGTTCAAAATTAGCTTTCAGACTGCGGCAAATCTTCAAGCGCCGTGACAATTCCTCTGATCCTAAAGCAACTTACACTTTCAGAACCAGACCATGTGGATATGTTTTCGAAGTCTGTGGATGGCCGCCGCTTCACATTTGTCGCGAGCAGCCGAACGCTTTTGCATTTGTTTCGCAATGCCCAGCTAGAGCAGACAAATTTCACACTTTACGGCCCCTCCCCCGTGTCTTTTAATCGTTTTTTTTTGGAAATTAAATGTAACGACTTTTGACGAATGCAAACAAACAAAAAAAAAAAAAACAGTTACTTTCAGTTCGAAGAAAAAAAAAAAGAAAAAGAAAAAAATCATGATCTGAGTGATGGATCGAGTGAGTGAGTGAGTGAATTTAGCCGCCGTTACCGATAACCCGTTCATTACGCATGCGCGTATGCACGGGTTAAAAATCATCGGAGATATTTTAAAAAGACTAAAGCTTATTTTATTCGCAGCCGTACTTGGATTTCAATTTGCTTCAATTCGTATGGGAGTCCAGAATTTTCGTAGAATTTCCATGTTTAAATCACTTATCTTGTCCAATTATCCAAACTATTGTATCTTTGTTAAGATGCATTAAGCGATTCTAGTGAGCGTTGTTGATTTGATTCAGACTAATTTGCTCAGTCCGTGTACACTACGCGAACGACTCATTTCGCGAGTAGACTGCGAGCGGTCTCTTAATTTTCTTTCTGTTAGTCGAGCGAGCACACGCGCGTCAGCCTGTCAGCACTCGTACTAACATAACATAAACATAACATAAAACCTTCATTTTAACACGATGAGAATTAAAGCTAAAAAGCTTGTGGGATCGTGTATACTACTTAACCAATATATGCTAATTGAACTATGTACATAAAAATTAATAAGTACGGAACTAAAAACAAAGTATTAATTTTAATTAATTAATTAATTAATTTTAATTAATTTTGGGACCGTAGGTCTTTTAGATCCGATATGCTGTGTTCTTTAAGCATGTTTTTGTCCACGCGTTTAAATGTTCAGATCGGCTTTGTCCATCTACATTTCTCTTTGCGAGACCGCATCTTTGCGACACTATGGGCTCTTTGTTCCTCTGAACACATGATGTGGCAGCGCGTGATTCGAGTGACAAGTGAGTACATAGTACGGAACCTGATATGGTGAACGGGTCATTGTGAAATCTATTTGCGCTGGCGTTCTTGCTGGCGACATTTAGTTCGCTACACCGTGCTGATGAGTTGTAAATACAACGAAACGGCTGTCTATATTTATTTCACGTCTGGTTGCGATCCCACTTTATCGGTTTCTGTCGTGAAGATGTCTCGCAAAGTCTATTTTTTACGTAGTCAGATCAGCCCTGCAGTTTATTGTAAAGTATTAATCTAAGACCTTAAAATAATATTTTTAATTTCTAAAAATACACGCTGAGTCACTGTCTCTATATCGAGACGTAGAGGCAGTTGAACTGTCAAAGGGAAAGTACGTGGACTTCAATTTACTTCATATGGGAGTCCAGAATTTTCCATGTGATCACTTATCTTGTCAATCCAAACTATTGTATCTTTGTTAAGATGCATAGCAAAAAATTGGGTGACATTTGCCTATATAGTATTTCACTCGTCACCAGGCTCCCAATTTGACCCTTAAATGACAAGAAAAAGGTCATTTTTTGAAAGTCAGGAAAATCACAATTTGGCGCATTTCTGAGTTACTTTTCTGAAATCCACACTCGGATTCCAGTACTATGGTTATTATTGACCTTGAAGTGAGCAATTTCGTCTGAGGGCTTGTATGGTGTTCGACGGCGCGGTCATCGCTTTAAGCGTTCTAACTCATTTTAACAGGCGCAATGTGAACATCTACACTCAGTTTTGGAAAGACTGGAAACTAGTAAACATTTTGGTGGGAAATTTGCTTTGGATCGAGCGAAAAAAACTCCGTCATTTTGCACTTTTCAGTCGCACGATGCTTCGACTGAGTGCATTTTGGCTTCCTTTGGTCGGCCTCGTGTTTACGTTCGCTTGCTCGTCTGTCAGTGCATTGCCAGCGGTAAGAACGAGGGAAAACAGGAGGAAAGCGGAAATCACGGCAATCAAGGAAACCCCACGCTTCAAGGCTACATAAACAAGTAAGATAGTATTGATATCGGAAAGATTTCCGTATAACCCCATACATTAGTTATGCATACCGTTCTTAAAACTAAAACAAAAGCCAAAACAATAGAAATCCAAAAGCAAAACAATAGTGCGCACACCGGCTACGCCCGGAGCAAATGCCTCGTCTGAGGGGTCAATATTTTGGCATGTTAAGCGATTTACCCTGGATCCAAAGGTCCGTTCTCTAAATATCATAAGTGAAAATTTTGCGCTTCATTGTCGCGGCTTCGCCGCTCAAACTCGCCGGTTTTCACACACACACACACACACACACACACACACACACACACACACACACACACACACACACACACACACACACACACACACACACACACACACACACAAAAAAAAAAAAACCCTGACACCCAGCTGGATAGATTAGCTCAGTCCGTGTACACAACGCGAACGACTCATTTCGCGAGTAGACTGCGAGCCGTCTCTTAATTTTCTTTCAGTTCGTCAAGCGAGGTCGCGCGCGTCAGCCCGAGGAAAAGAAAAAATATATTTTCTTTTCCTCGGGCTGGCACACTCGATCCACGCGCCTCGCGGCTTCGCCGCTCGCTTGCTTGCTCGACTATGAAAAATAAGAGACGGCTTGAAGTCTATTTCGCGAGTAATGTCACACAACCTCTCGTTCAAAGACGGGCTATTAAATACAAGACAAAAAGTAGGTTGAATAATCGCGAAATGAATTTCTTACAAACTCTGTTAAGAAATATAATATTATGAATAAAGTAGAGAAATATTGTTATGAATATTCCTGGAGCATTCGTACTCACAGACTGCATGTTCTCGCGAGCGGTGTCACTAATCCCTGTCAACACGAGACAACATTGGGTAATGATGTCTTCCTTGCACGTAATGTTTGGAGCTAAAAAGACAGCTTCAACTTAACTTTAACTTATCTAGGCTCATAGTTTTAACACCTGGCTGCTGAGCACAAAACAAAAAGGAACAAAAGGACATGATAAAAGTAGCGAATTTCGGAAGAGGGACATTTAATAGTCAAGGAATTTTGATTTTGGAATATCTCGTGCAGATGGAAATCTTTATCATGCTTTGTGACAAAAATGTTCGCTTACCTGAACAAATTTATCAACTTCAAGATTGTCCACTATGATATGTATAAACATAAAGACATCATGGATGCTTGTATTCAGTCCTGAGTTCATTGTGTTCCGAACAAAAATCACACGAACTTATTTACTGCACGGCATAGATGTCTGCGATCGAACGTTTTCAAGTGCCCTGCTTATTGCATATGAAGTGCAATTAAATTCTCGTCTAGGCAAAGTGTTAAAAGGTGCATTGTTGCGGTATTAACGGCACTAGTATTTGATCTGATCTGAGCACATCACGTTTCTTTTAGTAAACCGAGAGGAAAAAACAAACAAACTATAAACATCTTTTTTTATGATGTGCAAATGTTTCGCAGTGGTAACTGAGAGGTGCCGAGTTTAGCCGGCGCTGATTTAAGGTCTGCATTCTACCCCTCGGGGGCGGGGGGGGGGGGGGGGAGGGGGGGATACTCCCATATATGAGCTAGATAGGTATGTGCCGCTGTGAAGGGTATGGTTTTCAGGCGGTTTAGTCTGGGATAGAGTACAGTAATCAGAGATTTTTGGTCTAGAATAGGGTATCATTTTCCGCGAAACTGATCAGTTGCGTGAAGAATTTAGTGTAGACAAGGCTTACTGGCAAGAAGGATGGCAAATGGCAGTTAAAAATCGGTACGGCGGGCAGTACGGCATTTTCTGACCCTTGTTAACTAATAATTGTGATAGTGAACGAGTTTCTGGAAAATAGCGAGTCTGGAATAGGTATAGGATAGGATAGGGTTGCAAAATGCAGCTAGAATGGTCTAGTATAGGTTAAGGGTATCAGAGTCCTAGCAGCACATCCCCACCCAAAAATTTGCAGAGTACCCCCCCGGGCATTCTACATACAAAACATAAATAGTTATAATACCGTACAAACTACTAACACTGAAATACAATAATTGTACTTTTTAAAATTTTAGAGATGAATCATGCCAGTATTGCAGTATTATTGCTTCAAGCGGTAGCATGTTGCATAATTTCTGTAACTTTGTTCCGCTTAACCCAGACGGAAAGGGTCTCAGTGTCTAGTATTATATATATCATTATGTCATAGTCTCTCCACTGGATGAATTCACTTAGCAAACATGTTAGGCCTAGCCATACATTTACAGACTACATGCACTTCTGAGTGGCAAAAGAGAAGGCGTTGATGGACTTTGTGACCTTCGATTATACTGAGTAATTTTACTGAGGCACGTCTCTGAAGTTTGTTGCATGTCTGACGAGTCGCAAACAGTTTTATCCCAGATCAATAAAGGTCATAAAGTGGTTAGTTAATCGGGCTGGCTTTGTACCAAGCCGCCCGATTTATATAAAATGCATGCAAGTGATGCTTGGGTCACTTTTTTTATAGACGATAAAATATCACGATCTGTCACGGTCAGGGATGCTTATAATTAAAATCCCGGTACAGTCGAGCCTCTCCTTACGGACACCTCTCTATTACGAACAGTTTCCTATGTCCCGACAAAATTCTCACATATTTTCTTAAAAAAAAACCTCTATAATACGGACCCTCTCTAATACGGACAACGAACACTAAATCTCGGCCCCAGAGTCAGAGCAAATTCATACAAACTTAACCTCACCTGATCACCTCCGATGATCAGGTGAAGATAGTTTGTGTATGTAATGCAATTTCCTGTTTGCGGTTACAAAAACGCTTTATTCACTATCTTCATTCAACATTAAAATAAAATACCATAACATGTAACCAAAGAGAAGAAAAGGGAAAGTGTTTTCGAAACTAAGCCTTACAAAAGAAAATGAAATAAAATGCTGTTTCTGATCACTTACAGTTTTGTAACAATTACAAATCAAAGGCGTAATTTTCCCAGACAGTGTCTCAATGCTATTTTTAAATCAATTTACGGATGTAGTTAAAAGACGAGTGTGGGCCTGCTTTTAGTTACTGAACACTTTAAAAATGTCAGTGGAGTCTTAAAAGTGACGTCATCATGGTGACCTCTATAATACGGACACCTCAAAAGAGTGTTTCATCAGTTATTCAACACCTCGAAGTCGGCTGTGCCTTAATTTTCCAACCCACTTCTCTTTGTTTGGAAGTGATATATCATATACGAGAAAGAGTGTCAATGACTTTCTTTGTTCAAACTTGATGAATTGTTAACCCTTTAATTCCCAATATTAAAATACAAATTCTCCTTTCTTGTCCCCCCACATGTATTGCAGCAGTAGTGAGGAGAAGTTGTTCAAATATCTTGAGAATTCATCTTGGGCGATCATATCCTTAATTCTCATTACCTCTCTGATTGATTCATCGTCATCATCATCATCATCATCATCATCATCGTCATCATCATCATCATCATCATCATCACCATCAGCATCATCATCATCATCATCATCATCATCACCATCATCATCATCATCATCATTATCATCATCGTCATCATCATCATCATCATCACCATCATCATCATCATCATCACCATCATCATCATCATCATCGTCATCATCATCATCATCATCATCACCATCATCATCATCATCATCATCACCATCATCATCATCATCATCATCATCACCATCATCATCATCACCATCATCATCATCATCATCATCATCACCATCATCATCATCACCATCATCATCATCATCATCATTATCACCATCATCATCATCATCATCATCATCATCATCATCATCACCATCATCATCATCATCATCACCATCATCATCATCATCATCATCATCACCATCATCATCATCATCGTCATCATCATCATCATCATCATCATCACCATCATCATCATCATCATCATCACCATCATCATCATCATCATCATCACCATCATCATCATCATCGTCATCATCACAACCATCATCATCACAACCATCATCATCATCATCATCATCATCATCATCATCATCATCATCATCTTTATTTAAAAACACGGCATCACTTTCATTTAAAAATGCTTTTCCAGTGAGCCGTGGACTACTACATACAATAATAATAAAACGTTTAAAAACAACTTTATCCATTATAAGCACAAACTATCCAAATAAAAATTATTGAAATAAAAATTATTTATCTAAATATAACTAATTATCATAAACCTAAATCTAACCTTAAGCATTGATATTACAAAGGGAAATTTTATACTGATCACTATTGGGGCTTAAAGGGTTAATGGTACACTCTTGCTAGAATAATGTCTTTCTCTATTTGCTTTATATTTAAACTGGTACACTCTTGTACTTCATATTTAAACTGGTACACTCTTGTCAGAATGGTATCTGTCTCTACACTGTCTCTATATGGATGCTTGTAGGAAAAAAGGTTCTTATTATACAAATGTGTTTTTGGTTTTCTAAACCATAGTTTTTAAACAGTGGTATAAATTATAAATAAGTGACATTGCACCTTTAAATTTACCTTTTGTGGTTTCTTTACGAAAAGGGTAGCTCGTGAGCAAGCTCTTGGACTCGGGGGTGTTTGGGGGAGGGGGAGTGGGGGAGTGAATATTTCTAATTCAGTTGACTCCAAGTTAATGCTAAGATTAAAGCTGAGGTTATTTGTCTGTTGCATCCGGGTTGCATCCTAGTAGAAGGTAAATACCTTCCTGGTTTCTTGGTATACAGTCAATTCTCGCTTTGCGGACACCTCGCTATCACGGACACCTTGCTATCACGGACAAGCAGTGACTCCCCGGCAAAATTTATAGACGTTTTAGTGAAACAAACTCCCGCTATTACGGACTTACGGACACTTGATTCGGTCTCGACGTCCTTAAGCGGACACCGAGCGGCATCTTTGAACATTGAAATACATTTTTTTTACTGATGTTTCCGTCTTTCGTCAACATCTGGATTTGCGCTTCTTCTTTCGAAGAGTTTCAAAGTCGTTCTTAAGTGTCCAAAACATTTTATGCTTTTCTAATTTAAAGAGGACAGTTTAATGTTGTGCCCGAATTTATTAATAGCCTCCTTGGAGACAACGTCGGCGAAATTGGCGAAAAAGGGTTCCTCGAGACAACAGTCGACTAGGTCACTCGGGCTTGGTACACTTGATTTAATCTAGTTATGGCAGTTTTGACCCCTATACCCTCTACATGGCTCCTTTAAAAGTTGAAGAGCTATTTGCTTTGGACCTTCAATGATCACGACCTTCCGGTTCAAGCGAAACCACTCCTGAACGCTTTTGAGTGCTTCTCTCGTTAAACTTGTTTGTAATTTTACACGCTTACAAGAAACTGGACACCAGCAACACTGGGATGAAAACTGAAATGTGACATTTTTTAATCCCTGTCAACACGAGATAATAAATTATTTGGTAACATTTGCCTCTTGCACGTGATGTTTGGAGCTCAAAATCTTCAACTTATCTAGACTACCGTATTTATCTGTCCGACGAAACGTTTATTTTTCGAATAAAAGCTTATCACGGCTGCGGTTAAAAATATATATTTTTTAGTTTGGCTGGTCTGGCTTCCAAACGGCTGTTGAAACTTGATAAAACACGTGTCAGATTATTTCCAAGTTAGAGACATTTTAAAAATAAAATAATTGACTTGAGAACGGTCGCACTTGATTATAGAAAGAAAAGTCGATTTTTGTAGCATTTATGCACGCGGAGTTTGGTATCAGTGGTATTCCCACGCATCGACATGCCTCAATAACCGCCGCAGTAACCACGTTAAAACAGTGTATAAGTTTGTATTTAAAAGCGAGCTATGGTTTAGCTCAGCTCGGAGGGTCACCCGTCTTGGGTCACCCTCCCTCCATGTCTAAACAGGCTTTAACACACTGGCTGCTAAGCACAAAACGAATTTCAAAAGAACATATTTCGAAAGAGGGATACACTGATGACATATATTAGAAGGATGTCAAGGTATTTTGATTTTAAGAATATCTCGTACAGACTTTTACAAAATCTTTACGATCAACATATTTCCTCACCTGAACAAATTCATGAGCTTAAGACTGCCTCCCAATGCTTGTACTCAGTCAGTTGAGTCTTTCGAGCTCAAATCGCGCAAGCTTTACGGCTGCATGACATCGATGAGTGCGATACCCTGCTATGAAGCAGGTCACACAGCTTGTGTGGACTCCCTGTGCAATAAGTTGAAGGGGCATTGTTACGGCATTTTTTATTTTTTGGTATAATAATAATAATAATAATAATAATGATAATAATAATATTAATAATAATAATAATAATAATAATAATTTATATAGCGCAAATTTCATGTACATGATCGAAGATGAAAAGGATTAAAATTAATAAATAAAAATGGTTCTTAAATATCTAAAAAAAATTACAAGCATAGAAAAGATAAGATAAAAAAAATACAAATTAAAAGCGCGTCTAAAAAGGTATTTTGCTTAAAACTAGATAGAGAATCAAGACCCGCGCTAATTTCACTTGGCAGGTTGTTCCAGAGGTTTGGAGCAGCAGAAGAGAATGCCCTCGCTCAACTGAAGTGTTGTGAGCATCTTTCCATGTGGAACCTCTAACATGGCTTATTAGACCTCAGTGCATATCCAGTGGATATTTTTTTTGTCTGATCTGTTTACAGATGTAGTCTGGTGCCATGCCGTGAATTGCTTTATAGGTGATGAGAAGAATTTTGAATTGAATGCGAAGCTGGTATAAACGCGGTATTAGTATTTGACTAAGAACAGTTTGCTCTTGTGACACCTAAAAGAAAAGAAAGAAATGGGTTATTGTTTACAAGTTGCAATTCATTTTCTATCCTGTCCATCTGCTCAAGATAGTTGAAAAAATATTTGATTTATATACAGTAATAAGGAAGAGGTGCCCAGTTCGGCGTTGGTCTACATTGCGGAAACACAATTAACCCTCGGTCGTACGGGGGGGGGGGGGAGGTTTTCTCCCATATTTTCAAGACCATTTAAGATTAACACATGCCGTTTAAAATAGCTGTTCATTTATCCTCGAGACACATTTTGGTAAAGTTTGGCGATAACCAGTTGCTATGGTTACGAGATATGACGTCATAAGTAACATGTGGTCAAGCCATTTTTGAATAAAAATGCGTGTTTTTTTACCTTTTTTCAGTGAAAAAACATATAAAATGATCCCAAAAGCATCAAAATGTTTAATTGTATGTTATTTTGCAGCTCTAGCAAACGATATTTGCAATTTCCGTATTTTTCCAAAAATTTTGAATTTTTAGTAAAATCCTAGATAGCGGCCTTCTAAAGGATAAACGAAATAGTTTAAGGGATAATGAAATTAAGTTCTGGTTTCACATTTATCTTACTTTATTCCTACTTTTTTCAGTTTTTTTTTTCCGGTAATTTTTACCACTCCTCACCACCCGTGTTCGGTTTTCGATCGTCATTATCAGTAAGGCTTCTTGCGATCAATTTTTGCCCCCAGGAGACCTCGGGGCGACCTTTGACCTCGCTCCCTTCCCAAGGTGGGGGGGGGGGGGGGGGGGGGGGGAGAAGAGGACTCCCATATGAAAATGACAGGGGTGCTCGTCGTACCTTTTAGGGGTCAAAATTTGTAGATTGATACGCTTAGGGTACTAAAATCTAAAATGACCACCATTAGAGTTATCGCGGTACCTTTTAGGATATGAGCCGAAAAAATATAACATAATATGACATGTGTTGTTTTAGAATTGGTACCTCTTGGGGGTAAAAATTCTTTTGAGACACGCCCATCAAGCACCCCCGTCATTTTTATATGGGAGTCACCCCCGGGGGAAATCGGCGTTTTAAAATATAAAATTGCGTATTTGGGGGGAGGGGGGGAGGGGGGGGGGGGGGAGCGAACGAGCCAGGCTGAAAGGCGAAGGAGGGGTAGGGGGAGAGGAAAAATAAATACGTCTGCCCGCACGCATTGTTCATTTGGAAACTCCGTTCGTCCCATATGGAGTTCCTAATTGGTGTGGTAGGTTGCATATCGATTCATACCTGTTAGTCTATGGTGTGTTTTCCCTTCATGCAGATTGAAGGATGCCCTGGCTCCAGAATATAAAAAAATATTAAATATCGCGAAGAAATAGTATGTGAGTGAAGTCGTTCATGTTGCTGGCTAGATTGGTGTATTCTCAAGACTGCCCGCACCGTACCGAGACAACTCTTTGTATTTGTATCACAGGCGATGTTTTCTCGTCATTTTGTCCTGCAGTAAGCTTCGTAAGCTTGATTTATCGTGGTCGGACGACGCCCGGACAAGGCTTTACAAAACAAATCGGTTTTACCACATTTTGTAACGTTGTGATAAGGGTTTTTTTAAATATAAAATGATCGATATTGGGCTGTGTTTGATCGGCACCCGAGACGGCGACAGACCCGAATTGTACGTTTTAATAGCTTTATGATTCTCCCTCGCTGATAATGCTTTAATTGATATCTTGGTATTTTAGATCTTTTGAACTCAACCTTCACAGTTACGACTGTACGAAAACTCCGGTAAACTAATGACAAGCGTTTGTGTTAAAAAATTTTGTCAATTTTTTTCTCTGCCCGGAAATTACAACGGACTACAAATTATTGTCATGGCAAACCACAATTTTCTCCTTTGACAACAGAGGCAATTCAAATAATTTCATAAAGAGGGCAGCAATGAAATAGAAAGCTTGAAACTAAACAGTAAAGAAATCAAACGCAGTGGATAGCAACGCAGTCGGTTTAAGGACGTTGGCGCGAAAATCTTCTAACATTTTTTTTATAAAACTTTTGCTGTAGCTAGGTTTCGAGTTTTTCGTGTCAGAAATGCAAAAAAATGAGGGGGTCACCGACTTCGTTTCCGAGATAAGATATCTGAAAGGCGACCCTTATTTTGAAAAATTGGTCTTCCTTACGGGATGAGACCCCAATGTCTGTTAGTCTAAAAATATTGCTTTCCTAAATTTTATGCGAGTAAGTCTGTTCAGCAAATTCATTCAACTGGTGACGCTGACAGCCGCAAATTGGCGGGATTCGATGTCGCGCGGGTAGAAAAATGGAAAAAAAGGTAAACTTCCTATATTGACTTTTTGTTCATTTTTTAACAATCTGTCGAGAAGTGGCAAAGAAAATTATCTATCAAAAAAAGTTGGGGGTCACTGACCATCCAAGCGAGTTAAAGGGGCAGCATCACGAGGTTCTACGCGCGGCACTGTTCACTATTCTTGCACCGGAATTTTGGACATATCACTGTTAAAAGTGAATTTTTATTTCTTCCGGCTATCAAAACGGATTTTTGATTCAACAAATACCTCCTCTTCTCGACGGCCGTTTTGAATTTGCGGAATCAAACTTGAAAACGTGGGCCGACGTTTTCAAGTTTCGACCTCGTGATACTTGCCCCTTAAAATCTATAAGCAAAGTTGACACAACGGCTACCAGTCCTTTATGTGCTAAGATTTCTTCTCTTTCGCGCGCTCGTGCATGACATAGTATGACGTTGCGACATGAATTGCGTGCGCAGTAAGGATGCGCATAAACAATTAGCGCGAACGTCCTTAAATACAGTAGTTTTGCGCGAACTATGCGTCCCTTGGGATAAAGCGCGATATGTGATCACGTGAGTTATATAAGAGGGCCTTGCGGGCAGGCGTTTTTTCTTTCTCTTCTCCTCCCAGTCCCCACCCCCTTTCACTCCTCCCAGCCCCGACTTTGAGTAAAACCAAAATGGCGACCAAACACTAAATTCAGCACTCGCCCATCAAAAAATTATCCGTCGAATAATACGCGCGGATATTTTACGAGTTGCGTAGAAATGCGAGCAATCAGTAAAATATCCGCACGTATTATCTGTTGAACCATCGAATAAGGGATTTATTATTCGACTGAAATTATTTTTATACCGGGATACTGAGGTGTAATACGGCAATCTACTGTGTAATACGATCGGATATTTTGCTTGTTCTCTTTCCCTTATAAGGTAAAATGACGTCACAGTCGAATAATAAAAGCGGGCAATCCCCGAACCAGAATTTCCTTGTGGAAGGATATTTGTCATCGATGCAGATGAGCAATTTAAAGTCGCTTTACCTCTTTTACAGGACAAGCACGAAATTATAGGTAAGTCTTGATGCATTAAAAAATAAATGTCTTCTGGATATTCATGTCTCGTGTCATGGCCTGTCATGATTACTTCAGGTCATCAGGGTCTATCAGGGTCTAATGACCTCTCTAATGTCTCAAACGCTTGCCACGTATGTTCATGAGGGAGAACTGAAAGGGAGATCAGACATCATCCTGGCGTGCCTTTTCTTTTACCGCGTTGTTTATTTCATTGCAGTCATTGAATCATTGAACTTCAGAGGAAATAATCGCGACATCGAGAAATGGATCCCCTTACCCTGCTTTGCACAAGATCCTCTACTTCCCTATCAATTTGTGAAGACAACCGCTACAGGGGCCGGCTTGAGAAGGTCAGTATTGTCAGCATTGTTGTAAACCCCACGAAAGAAGATGAAACAGTTCCGTCAGTGTCCGTCGGTGATGATGCTTACTACTGTCTACTAGTAGATGCTCTAGACAATGGCGATACCAGGACTGTTAGTGAAGTACCAGAGGAGGAATATTTAACATGGCCGACCGTAATATTATCGCCTCACTTCTACTTGGATTTATTTCAAGTCTACTAACGTGTTTACAGTTGAACTTGGCTTTGAACTTAGCCTTTGCGCATGCTCTGTTGACAACATTTTAAGAGGAGCCCTGGGTACTAGAGCAAATCCGGATACCTGTGGACGGGCAAATACGATTCGAATACGCTTCCTGTGGACGCGAATATTTTCTGATCCGCAACAAAAAAGTTGCGGATTCAAAAATATCCGGATACGTGTGGACGGGGCCTGAGCCTGCACATGAAATATTATTATGGTATTTTTCGAAGTGGCCTATTGTTCACAAATAAATGGATCTTTATTCATGCTAGGAATTCTTTCGTTCTACCTCAGTATAACTTATATCCGTTCCCTCATTCGGTCTAAATATTTCAGTGTGTTATGTTTCCGCAAAACGTTTGACTCCAATAATTTCCTGTCGATTCTCGTTACTTCTGATTAAAATTATGCTTACGTTCAATTAAGGTCGCCGTTGATTAAAACGCTTTTTCGCCATTGAATTTTAAAATAGCCGGATTCTTCTGTTGCGACATATCCTGATGCAAAGACACCACGGCCACGAATGTTGACAAATAGACGTCAACATCATAAAAATTGGACGTGATAGTATCTTCTGTGGCACTTGAAAGGTAACGCACTACCCGGCCTGTTTTGAAAATTGTGTGAAACTTAATTTAAAAAAATGTAAGCCCGAAATGGAATTGAATATGACTGCGTTCGGTCTGTTGCTCCGCCTGACTTGAAAAGTGCGGGACCCAAACGACGTTTATAAACTCAGTTTTTATATTTTTATATTGGGGACAATCACTGAGGAAATTTAAAATAAACAACGAAGCATGTAACTGTTAACACTGTTTTGACAATGCCCCACCCCCGGGCTGACCTGTTTTAGCAAAAGTTATAAAATGCCCGACAAATGAGCGGGTGAGCGGGTTTGGAATTGACGGAGCCATAAAAGCTGTGACAAAATTGCTGCATGACTCGTACAGGCCTGGATGCCAGAGGCTTTAATCTCGCGCTCTCATCTCCAGTTACAAATGCTTTACATTACTTCATACCGCCTTTTGTTAGTGAGTAGTTCGAATAGTAGCTTTTATACGTTTTCCAGTTTTGTTCGCTGTCTACGCTATTTCCAGTGGTTTCAAGGATGAACTAAGGAGTCCCAAAACGAAGTAAGTTCATCGTTATCATTAATTTTTAAGTGTTTGAAATGGTCAAGATGTTGAAATCATTGAAGTGTCCTCCTGAACACAATGTTTACTAAAAAAAACATATTCTATACCCTCTCATAAATTATTCAAAAGAATTTTCTTATGATATACATGTGAACGTTTGTTTCGTTGACGTCACCCTCAAAGCGTGAGAAAACTCACGAGGTGTTTGGATACCTGATGAAAAACTCTTTCGAGTGTTTGATAAAGCTTCTCAAACTGTTCTAAATACAGAGGAAATGAAGACGACCGACCCCACAAGCTCTGTAGCTTAAATTTTTATCGTATTATGAAATAAATATTATCCATCCATCCAAATAAAATGGCCAAAATCTATGCTAATTAAGATCGGGTTTCCAAACATCACGCTTCTGATTTTCTTTCTTCAAACTTAATGAATTATTAACCCGGGGGGGGGGGGGGGGGGGGGGTGTTTCGCTGGGACCTAAGAACCCCTACCCCATCTCAGACCTAATATGTCCGTTTTCACTACCCCATCTCAGACCAAACAGCTAAATTTGGTAAAAGGCTCTTTATACAAAAAAGGGGTTTGTTTACACCAATTGACAGTCAAACCCATACACGCTAGAAAAACCTTTGAATGCAGAGGTCCACACGACGCAGAAATTAAACTTGCTGGCCGGTAGTTGCCGGATCTTCCTTGTGAAAGATCTCGTTCCAGGCGTCACTTGACTGTGAAAATACAAAACTGAATGCAAGGCTGGCACTACGGCAAAGGGCAGATTTATTAATGGCCATACACGCTCATTGAATCGAGTGAAACTTCCACAGGCACGGTTCCAGATGAAAAATGTAGCGGAAAAAAAAATGACAAAAACACTTAATTCGAAAATTGAACGGAAAAAGTATACCCATCTCAGACTTAATGGGCGAAACTGAAACCCCATCTCAGACCTAGAAGGTCAAAAACCCGACCCCATCCAACGGCACATACCTGTATAGCTTATATATGGGAGATCCCCCACCCCCCGGGATTATTAACGGGTTAGAGAAAATCGATTTGATAAAAAAGGAAGCCTGATAAACGGTACGGAAACGACTATATTTGTAAAATATCCAATATTTCGAAAGGCACAACCTTTCTTCTTCTTCTTCTTCTTCTTCTTCTTCTTCTTCTTCTTCTTCTTCTTCTTCTTCTTCTTCTTCTTCTTCTTCCTCTTCTTCTTCTTCTTCTTCTTCTTCTTCTTCCTCCTCTTCTTCTTCTTCTTCTTCTTCTTCTTCTTCTTCTTCTTCTTCTTCTTCTTCTTCTTCTTCTTCAGGATCTTACCGATAATGACTCGTAAGGCAAAAAACGTTACAATTTTAAATTTGAAAGGGGGCGGGGATTAAATATTATACTATAACAACATAAACTAAAGTGACAAAGTAAATGTAAATAACCGTAAATAACGAAATAATAAAAAGATGCAACATCACACCACAGTAAATATATAACCGGGCAGAACCCGCATTGGTTTTTAATCTAATAAATACATCCCTTCCAGAAGTCGGGACTTTTCGCATGTATTAGCGCTAGAATTACTACGGTTATCCAAGTAGTAAGGGTACAATCAAATAAACGATAACTGATTTAATGAGCCATTCGCAGTTTCACAGTACTAGTGCTTATTATGTCAAGGTTCAAGGGTCTGACTTTTCTCGATAAGATATGTTTCTCTTGCTTTACGTACACCGTCACGATTAGTTTTAGCGAGTTCAAGATGAATAAGTTGCAGAAGCGGTATGGTCGTTAGAAAGAAAATGTTCTGAGACTGCAGTAGGTTTAGAGATGTTAGTTTGTTTGTCAACTGGTCTACGATGTTCGTTGAAGCGGTCTTTAAGTCGTCGTTTGGTTTCTCCAATGTATTGTCTATGGCAACGATTGCATTGTACCATGTTAATGACGTTTTTAGAGTTGCAGTTGATGTCAGTTGATGCCCGCGCTAACTTTCAACATTCATAACTTCTTTAATATGTATTCAAACGCCATCAAACGTTGTGACATTTCCTAAAATTTATCTGGCAACAATTTTATATGACAATTTATTGATCACAAGATTTTGACAAGATTTTGACAAGATTTTGACAAGATTTTGACAAGATTTTGACAGCCATTTTTTTTGAAAATCTCGGCAGCTAAACTATGTTATAAACTTAAATCTAAGCAACGCAAGAAACAATCCTCTAACAGTAAGTATGCTCTCGTTCTTTTGTTAGTGCACTTCAATTTAATCCTGTTAACCTTCCCAATCGACTGCATACCATTGTAAGTAATCGAATCCACATTCGCAAGTCACAGAATTGTTTATTCTATACAGATGATTTAGTTTTAATATCCCGAAGTGCTTCCGGCCTTCAAAAGCAAATCGACATCCTCCAAAACTATGTCGACAAATGGCTCTTGAAAATAAATCCTCATAAAACAAAGGTATTAATTTTTCAAAAACAGAACCGTAAAGCCACCCGGGAAAAATATTCTTTCTTTTTAAATGGTAACCAAATTGTCAATACTCCTGAATACACCTACCTAGGGACAACTTTCAATTCGAATGGGAACTTTGCCACCTCCAAAAAGAATTTAGTAGAAACGTCCAGACTTTCCGTATTTGCTTGTAAAAGATATATTCAATTCAACAAACTTTCTATTTCCAAATGTAATTTCTTGTTTGATGCCTTATTTGCCCCCGTTCTTCTATACAGCTCGGAAGTATGGGGAGCATATGACAGCCTCAATCTCAAAAAATGGGAGAAAGTCCCCATTGAGCGTTTTCACTCACAGTTTTACAAATCGTACCTTGGTCTAAACAGAAGAGCACCAAACGTCGCAAACTGCACGAAATGAAACTGGAAGAGTCCCTCTCAAATTAAAAATCTTCTCTAATATAATAAAGTTTTGGCTTCACCTACTAAAGCTTCCGAGCTCAAGCGTTGCTGGACAATGCCTTCAAATATCAACCCAATTGGCAGACTCTGGAAAAAAATCCTTCATGCTTACAATGTATGATATGCTGAAACAATATAATAATAGTTTTCACTCCGACTTCCAAGCTATGAATGATGCTAACGGGGATGAACTAAGAACTAAACAGTACCGATCCAAAGTAATTGAAAACTTTAAAAATGACTTAAAAATTCATCAATATGAGATGATCAAATGTAACAAGAAACTTACATTTACTCTATATTCAAAACAGATGTAATTACCTCTAACTCACTTGAACTCATTACAAACCAGAAACATCGGCGGGCAGTAGCAAAACTTAGGGCAGGTAATCATAACCTAAGAATTGAAACTGGAAGACATTCCATCCCTAAACTCCCTGAGCATCTGAGAATCTGTCAGTACTGCAGCTCAAATGAAGTTGAAAACGAAGCACACTTCATCTTATTTTGCAATAAATATGACACAATTAGAAATTCTCTGGTGGAAGATATCATTAGCAAATATCCCGAATTCGATTATTTAAATGCTAATAACAAAATTGTTTTTCTCTTTAATAGCACCGATGCTTTCATTTGCAAAAGATTAGGTCACTTCATTTACCAAGCTTTTTAATTAAGAAATGAACCATTAGTTACAAGAATTGTAAATTAACCGATTTTGCTACTTTTATTTTATACTTTTGTTTTTGTTTTTATATGCAATACCAGTTGTAATTGGGAATGCAAATAAACTGTTGTTGTTGTTGTTGTTGTTGTTGTTGCATCTGCTAATCACATTATATTCGCGTCAACGATCCCATTAACACCGATGTCAATCATTCCTCATCTACACGTAATCATAGACGCCGCCGCAAACGAAAAACAAACAGAAACAGATACTGGAGACGCGACAACCATAACATTCAACTGGACAAACCTAAGTAATGTCACCGCAGGTAGCCCAAGCTATATGTGTCACAGTAACCGTTACGGGCGAAATTATAAGGATTTGTATAAGGAAAAACGGTCCATTCTAGGAGTTAAAAAATACGAACAAGATTTCAATAAAAATTGCCTACCTTACTTCGCTTGTATGTTTCCTTGTCTCCTGTGAGGTTTTTGGGGCGATTTAGAGCGTTTCCAGTGAGTTTTAGTTCCATTGCTTTCTCTCTAGTATATATCCAATGGAACTAAAACTCACTGGAAACGCGCGCCCCCAAAACCACACGGGAGACAACACACAAGCGAAGTAGGGTAGGTAATTTTTATTGAAATCTTGTTCGTATTTTTTAACTCTTAGAATGGACCGGTTTTCGTCTTAGAAATCCTTATAATTTCGCTGGTACTCGGTTCTGTGACACATATAGCTTGAGCTACCTGTGATGTCACTCTTACTGACAACGAGACCCAGTTGCTTGCTAGGGTCTTTCCTTTTGCCCTACTCCACGTCATATCAACTGGACAGAAGTCAGGGCTGATTTTAATGAATTTAGCCGTCGTATGCGACTCCACGAATACTTTCATGACTACCTCCGTCCAACAAATCCCAACCCATTTCGTCCCAAAGGTCAGTACTTGGAAGGGGCGTAGCCAGGACTTTTTCAGAGGTACGCGCAATCACTGTTTTCAAACACTCCCCCTACCTCCTCCCCCCACCCTCAAGTCCCAAATCTTTATTATTTTTTTTTTCGATTTTTTCAGGGACGCACGTGCGCACGTGCATACAGGTAGCTACGCCCCTGCTTGGACGCCTCCTCCTCACAGAGACACTGCACTTGACAGTTATTTAGACGCTGTGATAAGTGATCTCCTTAACCTTAAACCTAACCCAGTACATGAAAACTTAACCACGCGTGAACACTATGCTCGTAAACAACTCAGCAGACGTAGTGACATTGTCATAAAATCTGCAGACAAGGGCTCCGGCACAGTTGTTTTGAACAGGGAATGGTCTTGTCAACGACATACCGATGACATCCAAAAACGCGTACGTATATATATAGAACGCATGCACCATAACCAAATTATGACGTTGACACTAAACGTTTTTTTGATACAGACGAACCCTAAAGCCGGGCGTTTTTTATATTTTACCGAAAGTTCATAAACAGGGCAACCCTGGGCGTCCCATTGTTTCTAGTAACTCCCACCCATGGAACATATATCACAGTTTGTGGACTATCACCTCAAACCTCTAGTACAGACTACACGATCCTTCATCAAAGACACTACACACTTCTCAATAAACTCGAACAACTGGGACAACCTAACAATGCTTTTATTTTCTTGTTACCCTTGACGTTTCTTCTCTCTACACTAATTTCCCCCCACAACGAAGGCATTAATGCCTGTCGACACTTCCTCGATACACGCAACACTTCGACTGTCAGAACTGAAACTCTTTGTGATGACCTCATACGCATGATCCTTACTATGAACAACTTCTCATTCAACGACAAACACTATCTACAGATGCACGGTACTGCCATGGGAACTAGAATGGCACTTTCTTATGCCAATCTTTTTCTCGCCAAATGTGAGACAGACGCTTTATCACAGTGCCCCTTACCAGTCACACACATGGTGGCGTTACATAGACGACATCGCCATGATATGGACACACTCAGTAGACGACCACCAAACTTTCACTACTTATCTTAATGCCATTCACCCCACCGTTAAATTCACATGTAATCATTCTTTCAGATCTATATCCTTTCTAGATGGTAACGTCTCACTCGATAACGGAAAAATCACTACTGACTTTTACCCTAAACCTACTGACAAGCATCAATACTTGTTAAATTCTTCATGTCAGCTGTTCATGCCACCCCAAACACACTAAACGTGCTATTCCATTCAGCTTAGCTCTTAGACTTCGTCGTATTTGTTCTTCTAACGAGACTTTTAAACTCCGCACTAATGAACTTAAATCCTATCTTAATAAACGTGGATATAATCCGCCTTTCCTTAACCAAAAAAAAAAAAAACGCGTTCACAACATCACACGTACCGAAGCTATTGCACCCAAAGACACTTCTGAAACTAACCAACCCAAACGACTGACCCCTTGTTATAACCTATAATCCAGCTCTTCGCTCTATATCATCCATTATTCACAAGCACCTCAACGTCTTGTCTCCATCTTCCCGCTGTACTAACGTTTTCAAAGCTCCACCCATTTTTACTTTTCGAGAAACTAACAACCTAAGTAATTTATTCAAGCTCCAAACTACGCAATCCTTCACAAAAATAACCAACCTTGCGGTTCTTTTCAATGTTACAGTAATTGTTTGACATGCAAAAACATAACGGACGGACTTACTAACATATTGGTAAGTCCGTACACATTTTGGTTATTTACGATTACATTCTACCGGTGAAACAAGACGTATTATATAGTCATTACATCGACTGCAACTCTAAAAACGTCATTTACATGGTACAAGCACCCTGACAATGCAATCGTTGTCACAAACAATACATAGGAGAAACCAAACGACGACTTAAAGACCGCTCCAACGAACATCGTAGATCAGTTGACAAACAAACTAACATCTCTAAACCTACTGCAGTCTCAGAACATTTTCTTTCTAACGACCATACCGCTTCTGATATGCAACTTATTCCTCTTGAACTCGTTAAAACTAATCGTGACGGTGTACGTAAAGCCAGGGAAGCATATCTTATCGAGAGAGGTCAGACCCTTGAACCATGACATCTTTTCTAAGTTTCCATTACTTATGTTTAAGGTGTGATGTTGCATGTTTTTCTTATTTCGTTATTTACTATTATTTACATTTACTTTGTCACTTTAGTTTATGTTGTTATAGTATAATATTTAATCCCCGCCCCCTTTCAAATTTAAAATTGTAACGTTTTTTGCCTTACGAGTCATTATATGTAAGACCCTGAAGAAGAAAGGCTGTGCCTTTCGAAATATTGGATATTTTACAAATATAGTCGTTTCCGTACCGTTTATCAGCCTTGCTTTTTTATCAAATCGTTTTATTTATTTTATTCTTGGCTTTCACTTACGTCATATCAAAATTCAGAAGCATTAAAAAATAGATTTCGAATCCAAAATGTTTATGGAATTGTAAAGAGTTTAAAACTACACGTCTTGGCCAAATTTTGAAGCGCAAAAGCATTTCGTTCAAGAGTTATAGGCGAACGAGTATTAGATATTTTTAGTAAGAAATGTTTGGAGCGGCCATCTTTGTGCCCCTGACAGGGGCACAAAGATGGCGGCCAAAAATTCAAAGTCTTAGTTACACCAAAAATCACATCCAAAAATATTGTATTTGCTATAAGCTCAATTAACTCGGCTTATAAGCATTTATAATGCAAACAATAACTTTCGGCTGATTCAATTTTGTTTATTTTCGCGGCTTATCTGAAATAGCGTGACGCATTGCGTGACACATTTAAAACCTTTGTAAATCGGAAGCAAAACATCGTTAAAACCTGAAACTTTTTGTGAAAGATTATAACACTTGTATCCATATACCATGTTAGAAACAGCTTTGAAGGACGTTTTCTTTAGATTTTTTAATTTTTATGACGTCATGTGAAAGCCAAGAATAGCTGATCATTTACTACAGGATCCGGTGCTTCTATTTCGTTACGGTGGTCCGTTGCAAATACAGTTACTTGTTTTGAGAAGATCACATTTTCTTTATTCTTTCTCCCGCAGTTCATATAAATTTATTTTCATATTCTTGGTTTTCACATGACGTCTTAAAAAATTAAAAAATCTAAAGTATACGTCCTACAAAGCTGTTTCTAACATGGTATGTAGATACCAGTGTTATAAATCTTTCACAAAAAGTTTCAGGTTTTAACGATGTTGCTTCCGATTTATAAAGGTTTTAAATGTGTCACGCAATTCGTCACGCTACTTCAGATAAGCCGTGAAAATAAAGAAAATTGAATCAAGTGAAAGTTATTTTTTGCATGATAAATTTTAAATTACACAAAATTTTGCACATGAAGCGATGTTAGGAAAAAAGGTAGTTCTCAAGATTGCAAAAGAGAAAGTAAACAAAACTTTCAAAGTTTACAAACATAACGTCAAGCTACTTTTTGACATTATCATTAAGTAATTTCACAAAACCTGTGTTAATCTCTCGATCAGTTTAATACTAAAAATGCCATATACCATATTTTAAGATGCCTATGTGGGATTTTCAATGTGAAATCCTAAACGCGCTAAATTTCACTTTTACTGATTTCTAAGTTTCTTGTTTATCGTCGTCATGGTAATATCGATTTTACCAGAAAATATATCTTGCCAAACTTCAATTTAAAACCAGTTAGTGGTGAAAATTTCACGTTCATCTGACTTGGAGAAGACCGCTTAAAAGCCAATTGAAAAATGTTGATATGGTCTCCAGAAAACTGTATCGAACCAACTTAAAACACTTTCAAAAACACAAATTGACTCGTAAACTGATACCCAGCCGTATTACACAAAGGTTCGCTGAATAACCTCTATGTATATGAGTGATAATATCTCAAGCGGATCAATTCACTTAGCAAACATGTTGGCGTGTAGCCATACCATTATATCCAAGTCTGATAACCCTAAGCTGAAGAAACAGAAGAGGAATGCATTGTTTGAAACGTCGATGACCTTCGATTATATTGTTGGCACGGACGGTCTCAAGCTGTTTTATGTATCCCAGATAACCGCACAATTAATAAAATTGACAAAGGTGGTAGTATTTCTGGTATCAAGATTAAAATAACGTGGCTCGCTTTACGCAGCATGCCGAGCCTCTCTGATATTTACGGCCGATGCAGTCCACGCGGTCATCCCATAAAGGAGGCAGTTTCTTGACGTTGTGATCACCAAATGAAATAAAATTCAAAACACAATAACTAGCGAACAATGACTTCCTCAACACCAACAAATACCCATGAAAGGCGATCAATTCAAGTATGACGTCAAGATGTTTTAGAAACACGTTTGCCAGAATGGTGTCTGTCTCTATTTACGCAGCCTATAGCGTCACTAGTAAGGGAATTCTTTACAAAAATGGGTCATTATTTATGGGTTTCCAAAGCGATACTATTTAACAAATTTACACCGGTTTTCCGTGGTGTGGACTCTTATTTACCACGATTTACGTCATCACATGGTCAAAATGTTGTGGACTCACGAGGCGCAGCCGAGTGAGTCAGCAACAAATTTTGACCATGTGATGACGTAAATCGTGGTAAATAAGAGTCCACACCACGGAAAACCGGTGTAAATTTGTTTTTTACAACAATATTTAGAAAAAAACACAAGGAAAAATCGAAGTCTTGTTACAAAACGTGAGAGCAAAGAAAGAGCAAGCGTTGTCTATAACTTTCTCGCAATCTGATTGGTGTTTTTCAAGCGCGCGTGATGTTAGCGTCAGCACCGTTGTCTGGACTCTCATTTACCACTCACGTCGACCAATCAGATTGCGAGTTTAGCGGCAATTGTGGTAAAAAACTACTTGGCATTACCCCTTTAACCTTTGTGAGTTTCCTGTACGAAAAGGAGAGTTAATATTTCTAGCAGCGGAGGTTTTTTGTCCAAGGTACCGTTTGTGGACGAAATCCTATGGTGTGGCAATTTAAATGAAACCTTTTCCACAGTATTTTCTGCATTGTACCATTTGTTTTTCAATATTTTACAAATTTAAATTTGGGATTTTTTTTTTGGTGTTTGGTACTGACTTGGGCACACAACACAACATAAAAATGACCTTTATTCCATTGGGGAATTTATCTAACTTGAAAATTATAACATATAGTTATTTCCGCTGCCGTTTCTCCAGCCGTGGTTCCCTCGATGCTCCTGCGCCCATGCCTTTCTCTCCCCCCCCCCCTCCGATCCCCCATCATTGAGGTTGGGGGGGGGGGGGGGAGGGGAGAATCGCGGGCGCATAGACACACACGACTGGAGACTGAGCCTTATTTTTACTTACTAGTCATTCCCGCTACTCTAAAAATTTACAAAGTGGGACAAATATCTAGACAGAGATCAGGACAATAAATGTGCCAGCATAAAAAAAACTGTCATTCAAAAACGCTGGTTAGTGTCTTTAAAGAGTTCTTAACGGTAATGACTCACGGCTTACATTTGCATCCCACAGTGAGAATCTTGCCAAGATTTGCATGATGCACATTGATTGGCTCACATCGACCCATTCCGCTTAATGTTTGAGGACAGTATAATGAAGCTTTCAAGCACTCGTATTCGGTAACTATTTCATTGCGGTTTGGATGATAGGTCTTCACGATCCTCTTTACGCACGGATTGTTCACATCTCTTCTAACAATTGGCTGGTGGCAAGGGCGCGTGCTTCTTTCTGATTTCTTGAGGAAGAAATCACTGCTTTCAATATCGGAGCCATTCATCTTAGTCTTCAATCCGTTCAGTCTAGCCGAAGCTGTAGAATTCACGAACCTACTGATTTCGCTTTTCATGTACACGTCTCTTTTGATCTTTTCCACACGCCTTTGTTGATCGTTTTGCTTTGAGCTGCGCATCATGATGGATTCGTCTTTGGACATTTTATATTTGATTGATGCTGGGTTTGTGCTGTAGAAACTGGCTGACAAAAAAGAAACCTATACAAGGAGAAGGAAATAAAAATTTAAAAAAGTGATGGAATGTAAGATCACCCCGTAGCTGGCCAACAATATACTGACCGTGACACAAAAACTGGTGTTAAAAAGTATTCTTTTGATTGGAAATTATTAGTTAAAACACAAAACGTAAGGGATGGACCATTAGAAAAGTGATTGGGGGGGGGGGGGGGGGGGGGGTGGGAACTTTGGGAGAGGCAAGAAATTTTTTTTGTCCACCTAAGGTGGAAATCTTTTTTTTTTCACTCGATGGCTGGAATATATTTTTTAAATAGTTTATTTTTTAATTGTCCTTGGGCAGATTTTTTTTTGCGATAATGCGTGGGAATATTTTTTTTTTCGTTAATAATTTACTGGGAAATTTTTTGCTTTTGCCCCACCCCACCCCCCCCCCCCCCCCCATCACTTTTCTAATGGTCCATCCCTAACCGCGCTGAATAAAAAGCTAATCCCGGATTTCAATCGAATCGATAGTTTAATCAGAAGCACCAACGAATCGTTTCGGTGAAAAGCTGTTTGGAAGGGCGGCCTTAGATTAAAAACTAGACTGAGTTTGCATAAGTAAAATGTCGCTTCAAACTTTCGTAACATCGGAAATTCAACTTTTGTTTTTATTTGTTTCAGGACCGAGAGACAAAAAATATAATAATAATAATGACGAATATTTAAACAGGATAAAACCCATCAGTATTTAAAAAACACTGTTATCAATGGGGTCCTGTAAGTAAATAAATATAACTAAACAACTAAAAGATAAAAGTTATAAGATACAATAAAAAACTATAACTATAAGATAAAAAGCTAAAAGACTATAACTACAATTGCGATTAAAAAGATAAACGTTTCATAAAATTAATTAAAATGTGCTTTAAGTGCTTTCTTAAATAAAATTTTTGAAGTTAAGGATCGAAGTTCAATACAAAATAAAGTCAGCTTGGGTTTTCGGAAATGTAAAAGCAGCTAAGCTAGCAGATTCAGGGCATAAGATTTCTTTCTCTAAAGTACTCTGCCGGTGAATATTCAGCTGAAAGAGCCAAAAGGCTCAAAGCATATAAGCCAGTATATTTATTTAGTTTTTTGAAGGCACTGAAATAATATGGAAAACAGTACAACGCTGTTCCAAGCGTTTTCGTAAACATTCCTCGTTCGGGTAGCCCTGTTTAATTCGAACAAGTTAGTGACAAGTTTAACAAGTATCGAACAGAAAACTGAGCGCAAACCACACGGTTTTTGTTCTAAAAAAAACATAAACTGTTAAAAAAGAAATTAAGGAGTGTTATTCTCAGAGTAACTGATTTATAACTTGTTATAAACAATTTATGAAGGAAGGTCTTAGTGGAATTAAGGTTCGGCACTACTTACCAAGATAGCAAATTTCACGGCTAAAGCTGACATGTTGCTCGTCTACTTTTTCTGCTAAAACTCTTCCAACTTTTGAATAATTTCTAATCGTAGTGGCTGGCTTTTATAACGGCAGCTGATAGAGTAAGTTAGTGGGTGGTCGATGCAGTGAAATGTTCAGAACATAAACGGGGGAGGCAACAAAGTACCCTCAATTCCGTTAATAGACGATGACACGAGAAGCCAACATTGTGAGTTAACAATGTGAAAACGGAAAAGGAAGTGCTTTATGTTTACTGCCAGATTTCCGTATCGGTGAAGTCACTCTGTTGCTTTCCTTCCCGAACTAATGTGGGACTACAAATTTAGTTATTATCACATCGGTCAGCAATAACACGCGACCGACCACCTTCAAAACTGAGGCATATAATCCTCCTTTTATTGCCGGGCTAGACAGAGCCAAGAGATCGATAATTCTACCGGCTAAGAGAAAGTTAAACGGCTCTGTCAAAATTGATTTCCAGGCAAGTCAGTTCAACTAAAAGAAAAGGTGCCGTTTGCAGATACAGTCTTTTTAAAATAAAACTCTTAGATTACACTGCACGTGATCATGTGCCAACCCAGTGATGCATGAATGGTAAGTGAGTACTAGGTTCTCAAAGTTGGTGAAATGGTTCAATTAGTTTGTCAGTTTGTCGCATGAAATCCAGTCGGAATTTAAAAGACAATCTTGACACACTGACAAAATTTCGCGTCGTTAATTTTCACGGTTACTTTTATTCGCCGGACTTTAATGAAATCGCGAAGATCGCGAAAATTAGGTCCCGCGAAAATAAGTGCCAAAGACAGGCGGAGCATGACTGTCTCTGTGTCGAATTAACTAATAGATTTTATTTGCTGTACGTTTGTTCGGTCAGTATAGATCACAGATGACGTCAAATGTGGTAAGAACAAAAAAGAAGCCAACGGCCGCAAGCGAGTTGGTCACCGATGTTCTTACCACATTTTACATTTACATTTATATTTTTTACATTTATATCAATTTAATGGACATCAATTTGACATCATCTGTGATCTATAACTGAACAGACGCATAGAAAAGTGGAATCTATTTGTTTTATACAAAGACGGGGATGGAAACCTGCCTCGCAGCACTCGACTGTGGTCATGCCTGTTCGAGGATCTTTTTTCTACTTTTGACGTCGACAAAACTACTTTTCGCTTAGGTTCGACACTTAATTACCGTTCGCTTCGCTTGCCCTTTCCGGAATAATCTCGTCCACATTTTCAAAACTGTGCGCAATGTTGCATGTACGAGACAGAGAAAACAAATCCTCCATGCGTCAGCTGTGCGTTTGTCATCTCTCTGTCTAGCTAATAGATCATAGGTAATGACCCATCAAAATGCGCGAAGAATTCGTTATATTGTACTAGAAATAAGTGGTCTCGCAGAACGTCGCGAAGCTTGAGTGACGGTGCACCGACGGTCGAAACTTTGGTGGCGTCTCGACTTGCGTATGAGGCTTTTCGCCGTTCCACTTTGTTTTCTTTGAAACCAGAAACGTTGGTAGAAGGTCCTTTCGAGGGTTCGCGTATCGTTTATACCGTCCGCCATCTTTGTTTACCATGCTCCTATAGGCTTACATAAAGTAGTAACCTGTGCCATTGTCAGCTGGCGGTCGTGATTCCTCTGTTGCTAGGCAACTGCAGGACATCAACGCGATATATATAAAGGCAAACCAAACCGAGATCTCATCGCCCTACAGCGATCCACGCGCGATTCCACGCGAATCCGCGCGACAAATTTATAAACCTCGCTACGCTCGGGCCTTCGGCCCTCGCTTCGCGAGGAATAATGAACGATTATCCCTTTGGTAGTAATCTGCATGTTATTTATCCTTCGACATAGCATTTCAGAGTTCGAATACACACGAAAACGAGTGCAAATATGACACGTTTTTACACTCGCGCTATAAATCACTTTCAAAAACATAAATTGACTCGTAAAAATACGTACCCAACCGTATTATTACGTTTCGCAGAATAACATCTATGTATATGAGTGATAATATCTCAAGTGAATCAATTCACTTAGCAAACATGTTGGCGAGTAGCCATAACTTAAAGTTTATAGACTAATATCCACGTCTGATAACCCTAAGCGGAAGAGACAGAAGAGAATGCGTTGTTTCAATCAAAATGTCGATGACCTTGAAGTTGATGCAACAGTTTTATATATCCCAGATAACCGCACAATTAATACAATTGACAAAGAGGGGTAGTATTTCTGGTATCAAGATCAAAATCACGTGGCTCGCTTACGCAGCATGCCGAGCCTCGCTAATATTTACGGCTGATGTGGTCGATGCTTAACCGCGGTCAAACGAGAGAAATTTGCAAAAGTTAAGCAAAGTACTTAAAAGTTAAGGTTGTCATTTTCACTGTTTAAAGTTTGATGTATTGCCAATACACTGTCAATTTACCAAACGTTTTTAAAGTTTACTAAAAAAAGTTCTAAGCGTTTAAAAACTGTGAACTGCAGAATTGTCGGCACCCTTTGATAACATAATTTTGATCAGGCGCAAAGAGTATTCGTCAGTAGTTTTCAATGGAAAAAGCTCATCATTTTGAGAAAAATTGAAAGATCGATAGTAACTTTAACTAATTTTTTGTACATCCTTGCCCATAATTCCATTTAATATTAAATAAAATCCCACTAAAACGCCTCGCACGTTTGACCGCGGTGGAGGTCGATGCTGTCATTCCATGAAAGAGGCAGTTTGTTGATGTTGCGATCACCAAATGAAGTGAGATTCAAAAGACACACAATAACCAGCGAACAATGACTTCCTCAACACCAACAAATACCCATGAAAGGCGATCAAGTATGACGTCAAGATATTTTAGAAACACGTTTGCCAAAATGGTGTCTGTCTCTATTTACGCAGCCTATTCTTAGTGTCACTCGTAAGGGAATTCTTTTCAAAAGGGGGTCATTATTTATAGTTGCTATTATGCAAATGAAAAATTAGTGTTTTGGCGTTTCCAAAGTGATACTATAACTACTTAACATTAGCCCTTTAATGAAGTAAGATTCAAAAGACACACAATACCTGGCGAACAATGACTTACTCGAAATGAAAGGCTATCAAGTATATGACGTCAAGATATTTTAGAAACTAGTAACCGTTTGCCAGAATGGTCTGTCTCTATTTAGGCAGCCTATTCTTAGTGTCACGAGTAAGGGAATTCTTTACAGATTAAAGGCAGTCATGATTTATGGGTTTCTTTGATGCAAATAAAAAAAATGTATAGTGTTTTTGGGCTCAGCAAAGGACATTACCTCTTTAACCTTTGTCGTTTCCTGCACGAAAAAAAAAGAAAATATTTCTAGCAGCGGAGGCTTTTTGTCGGTTGCATCCTTGTAGAAGGTCACCGTGTAGCACTAAATTTTTGCGCGCGATTTAATTTTGCGGATGGGCGATTTTTTGCGTTTTGCGGGAAATATTTTTTGCGATTGAGAAAGACTTTTTTCTTGCTGGGAATTGATTTAGGATTTTTTAACATATATAAGTTAAATATGCATTAGTTATTTATGAGAACAAGTATACATAATTTTTTAGTTAACTTATTAACCCATTGTATGCCTAGAAATTTCTCAGAAAATGGCAATTTGAAGCCACTAATGCCGTTTTCTGACTGCTGTGGAGGCAAATTGCAAGCGAACTGTCCAAAACGTTGTTTGCAACATAAAAACTTAGTTACCTTCCTTTTCTGATTCAAATATAAAATCGACTTTTGCATGGTTTCGGGTATGCGCACTAAACAAAATTTTGAAGAGAAAAAGCATATTATATAACAGGCTTGACTTTTCTTTTTCTCCATTTTACTCCCCGTTCTTTTTCGTTCTTATTCCATTTTTCCCCTCGTTGTTGGCCTTTCACTAGACTTTATTTAATATGTAGTAAAAGTTTCCCATTCCAGCATGGAATGTAAACTTTAAAATGTAAATAAAAATGTAAATAAAAAAAAGTTTCCCATCCTGAAGATGGTGAAATTTTTTAACAAGAAGTGGCAATGGTAGGAAGACCAAATCACTCGCTTGCCCTTCGATTTTGCCAGTAAAATCTGACAGGTTTTTCGCATGTTACTCTCGCCCAATTCGCGAGATCTCTCTCGTCTGAACACTTTTTTAAAGATTTCTTTCGTCTGCGTGAGTAAGTTACGAAAGACATATCATAAAACGCGATGACGTCACAAATGGTAGAAAAAGCGTGGGTCTGTCACGGGCGGTTTCGGGCGTTTGAGGTGTCAATGGGTTAACATAGTAGCTGAGTTTTATTCTACTAATAATAATAATCACTTTATTTAAGTGTCAAGGTATTTAGCGCGCGAGCACTAATTGGGGACACTAAATTCCGATTAACACCCGATTAAGGCGGGGTTTTACCTGAATTTTAATGAAAATTTAAGAGGTTTTAAGAAGGGATAGGAAAAAGAAAATGATTTTTGGAACACCAACAGACAGTTGATACCCACGCAAGAGCACCCCAGGTTGCTAGTGGACTAACTTGGCATCCGTCTATTAATTTTTAACTACAAATTCTTATTTTAAATTTTCACTAAATCTTCAATATTTCTTATTTCTCTAAATTTTACAAATCCTTTGAGAAAAACTATTTCCTCCCAAAAATACCTCGCCACGATTAGCTTTCCAGCTATTTGCAGGGCAAACCAAACCACCCAACTTTTGTGTTATTGTACAAAGAATAAATTGTTGTTGTTGTTGTTGTTGTTGTTGTTATACCCAAAAATCAACGAAAAATTTACAAAATATCCCACAACATAGATTCACGTAATGAGCTAAGGGTTTTCGGATTGCTTGAAACGTGAACGAGATATTCCCATTAAAGCCATGGTAAGTGGCGGAAAAATGGCATTCGGGTAGACCCCCGCCTTAATAGGGTACCAGTCCCCGGCTGGAAGATTTTCAGGGTTTTAACCCTTTCACGGCGGGACCAAACGCCCCTAGGCTAATTTTGCTTTTTTGCACATTTCCTCACTAAACTTCGCACATTGGCTTGGGTTGTCGTCCAAATCATTTATAATGTCAAATTCTGCCGTCATAATTGATGACGTCACAAAATTTATAAATATGTCATTTAAAAGAGCTTGACTAGAGGACTAATATATCGAAAACCGTAACTCGATGTGACAAAGATTTCTCGAGTTATAACAATTTGAAGACATTTCAGTGTCCGGCCCTTGGACCATACATTTCCTATAAAATCAACTTTTTTTTCAAGTAAAGCTACGAATTTGGTAAAGTAAATCGTATGATTTTAGATTTTTGATTTCCTACTCCAAAACTTTAAGCGATGAAATAATTGTGACGTCACATTTTATGACGTCACAAACTCGGTTTTTGAAGTAAACAATGGAAGGTAAAACTATGATTTCTAATTTTTTCAATTATTCTTGTTCTACTTATCTAGGACAATCAATCTGCATCATAACCATAATTCTCGACATCAAAAACCAACTTAAACTATGATATTTTTACCTAGGGGGACACTCTTTTCCGGGCATAGCATTCTTCAAAATTCAAAATGTCATATTTCATCTAATATTTGTGATATCGACAAACAGTTTTCAGTTTTTAACTTCTCTAGTTGTCCTCTTTTGAAAACACTAGCAACAAATTGGAAATTAATTAATTTAATTTAGTGTGACGTCATAAACCGTGACGTCATAATTTGATATCTCCTGTCAAAATAATTCGGCGCATGTCATCTGTTCACTTACAAAGCTTAGTAACGAAATGTTCAATACATTTAAAGTTATGCTAAAATAACCAAAAAAATGATCCTTTTTAGGGGCGTTTGGCCCGCCGTGTTTCACTCCCAGAGTCAATTATGGAGACAAATATAGTTCTAACTTTTATGTTTGTAGACGAAATCCTATGGTGTGACTATTCAAATGAAACGTCTTCCACAGTATTTTTGCATGATAGCATTTCTTTTTTAATATTTGACAAACTTAAATTTGGGATTTTTTTAAATTTAATTTGGTGTTTGGTACTGACTTGGGCACACAGTTGACGAATAAAATGACCTTTATTCCATTGCGAAATTTAGCTAACTTGAAAATCATAACATTATCATAATCATAACGTTATTTCCGCTGCCGTTTCTCCAGCCGTGGTTCCCTCGATGTTCCTGCCTTTCTCCCGTCCACCCATCATTGAGGTGGGGGGAGAATCGCGGGCGCATAGAGACACACACGGCTGGAGACTGAGCCTTGTTTTTACTTACTAGTCATTCCTGCCACTCTAAAAAGTTACACAGTCGGACAAAAATCTAGGCAGAGATTAGGACAATAAATGTGCCAGCATAAAAAAAACTGTCATTCAAAAACGCTGGTAAGTGGCGTGTTCTTAAATATTTCTTACAGGAGCTTAAGCTCCTGGTTCTTAACAGTAATGGCTCACGGCTTACATTTACATCCCACAGTGATAATCTTGCCAAGAGTTGCATGATGCACATTGATTGGCTCACATCGACCCATTCCGCTTAATGTTTGAGGACAGTATAATGAAGCTTTCAAGCACTCGTATTCGGTAACTATTTCATTGCGGTTTGTATGATAGGTCTTCACGATCCTCTTTACGCACGGATTGCTCGCATCTCTTCTAACAATTGGCTGGTGGCAAGTCGTGCTTCTTTCTGGTTTCTTGAGGAAGAAATCACTGCTTTCACTATCGGATCCATTCATCTTAGTCTTCAATCCGTTCGGTCTAGCCGAAGCTGTAGAATTCGCGAAACCACTGATTTCGTTTTTCATGTACACGTTTCTTTCAACACGGGTTTGTTGTTCGTTTTGCTTTGAGCTGTGCAGGAGACCTAGATTCAGTAAACCTGGAGTGGACCGCAGATCAGGACTGTCATAACCACTGAGACAATCCACCATCATGATCCTACTCGGGTTCGGCGGCTGTTTGATGGATTCGTCTTCGGACATTTTATGCTTGATTGATGCTGGGTTTGTGCTGTAGAAACTGGCTGACAAAAAAGAAACCTATACAAGGGGAAGGAAAATATAAATGTGATGGAATATAGGATCACCCCGTAGCTGGCCAAAAAAAAGATATATATACTGACCGTGACACAGTTCGACTTCATGGCCGGAGTTTTAAAACTGTTTTGACTCAGTACCTTATCCGACAAACCCTGACTTACTCAAAAACCATGATAAACGATACACGAAGATCACCACCACCTCACAAAAACTGGTGTTTAAATGTATTCTTGTGATTGGAAATAATTAGTTAAAACACAAAACCGCGCTGAATAAAAAGCTTATCCGGGATTCCAATCGATAGAGAAGCTTCTCTAAAGTTCTCTGCCCGCTGAAATATTCAGCTGAGAGAGACAAAAGGCTCAAAGTATTTAAGTATATTAGTCTTTTTTAAAGGCACTGAAATAATATGGGAAACAGTACAACGCTATATAAAAAAATGTTGTTCCAAGCGTTTTCGTAAACATTCCTCGTTGGTGCCTGCTTAATTCGAACAAGTTAGACAAGTTTAACAAGTATCGAACAGAAAACTGTGCGCAAACCACACGGTTCTTGTTCTACATAAAATATAAACTATTACAAAAAGAAATTAAGGAGTGTTCTTCTCAGAGTAATATTAATATAACTTGTTATAAACAATATATGAAGGAAGGCCTTAGTGGAATCAAGGTTCGGCACTACTCACCAAGATAGCAAATTTCACTAAAGCTGGCATGTTGCTCGTCTACTTTTTCTGCTAAAACTCTTCCAACTTTTGAATAATTTCTGATCGTAGTGGCTGGCTTTTATAACGGCAGCTGCCTCGGATAGAGTAAGTTAATGGGTGGTCGATGCTCAGAACATAAACGGGGGAGTTGTGAAAGTACTCTAAGTTCCGTTGATAGGATATTTTTAATCAACTATTTGGAAGTACTTTTTCATAAAATACTCACGGATACTTATCTGAAAGCCGAATCAGGAAGTGTTTTGTATAATAAATTGTGGATAGGAAGTTCGTCATTTCGGCCATCTTTGTTAGTCTCTCTAATGATCAGTAAAGAAAATTCAATGATCAGTTGAAAGGTATTTTCAATATTACAAGTCTTTAACTTTTTATCCTCCCCTATATAATAAGCAATATGCAAATTCAATAAGCAAGCATTTCGTCGATATTTTTGTGGAAGAATCTCGTGACTGTGAGAGAACTGCAACTATGACCGGGTATTAACCGCGCTCAAACGAGAGAAATTTGCAAAAGTTAAGCAAAGTACGGTAAAAACCCGCGTGTAAGAACCTAGTGGTTTAAGAATTTGCCATTTAAGTACCCAAAAATATAACAACCTGTTTAGCCAAGCTAGATCAAGCAGGTTCTTATATGTGGGTTAAAGTTAAATTATGATAAACTTTTTAACCAAGGAGTTTGACTTTGATATTGCAAACTTATATTACATGAAAATATTCATTTTTTTTATTTTACAACTCTTGTTGTAGAGATAAGACTACATATACATTCTGTAATCAGTTTTGTTAGGCTTTTTTATCATAATACAGTTGTGAATAAATACTGTATATTTAAGAATCAAACCCAAGTTTATTAATTTTTCTGGTAATCTACAACTACTGTATATCTCCTTCATAGAAATTAAGAACCTAATTAAGAACCTACTAAGCCTAAATTGCCAATAACTACCCCAAAATACAAGAACCTATTTTGCCAGACTTCAAAAAATGTAGGTTCTTACATGCGGGTTTTTACAGTAATTAAAAGCTAAAGTTGTTATTTTCACTGTTTAAAGTTTAATATATTGCCAATACACTGTCAATTTACCAAACGTTTTGAAAGTTTACCAAAAAAAGTTCTAAGCGTTTAAAAACTGTGAACTGCAGAATTGTCGGCGTCATTTGCCAACATAATTTCCATCAGACGCAAAGAGTTTTTGCCAGTTTTCAACGGAAAAAGCTCATTATTTTGAGAAAAATTAAAAGGTAGTAACTTCAACTAATTTTTTGTACATCCTTGCCCATATTTCCATTTAATATTAAATAAAATCCCACTAAATAAAACGAAAAACGACTCGGACGTTTGACCGCAGTGGAGACCGGGTAAGGCAGCGAATTTTCAGTACCGTTTATAGGGACACTGTCCCGGCTGAAATAACGAAATTGTGTTTAATTAATTTCCATGTTATATCGCCAAATGCCACCAAATATACAACTAAATTGAATAAAAAAGATTCTATAGATCAAAACAGAAGCAGTAGTTTGGTGCCGAAAACGTGCAGGATTGCTACGGATGGAAGTGGATTACAGTTCATCAATTTTGATTTCGTGACAGGCGGTCAAGAAATCAAAGTTTCCATTCTGGTAGCATTTTGTGATTATTATTATTTTATTTCATATCTCTTTACGCACATCATTTTTGGAGGTTGTTTCCTTCCTAATTCAAGATAATAAAACAAGCTTAAAGCAAGTTCCTGGCCATAATCATAAAAACACGATACTTAAGCTGGGACAGAGTCCCTTTAAATTTGTTGTTAAGCACGGTGTGACACATTGTAAACATTTTTTTTATCGAAAAATCCACTTGAACATCCGAGGGCTGGGTTAGGAAGTACAACGAACCTTGACCCTTTCACTTCCAAAGTCAATTATGCATGGAGACAACTAAAATGATGTGACCATTCCAATGGAACCTCTTCAGTAGTACTTTTGCATGGTACCATTAGGTAATATATCAAACACGAGGAAAAGAGTTTTATCGGGATATCCAAACACCGAGAGGTGGGTTGAAAAACGAGGCGCAGCCGAGTTCTTTTTAACTCACTTCGAGGTGTTTGGATAACTGATGAAACACTGTTTCGAGTGTTTGAAATAGCTTTTAAAATGTGGAGAAAACGAAGGAATAAAATCACCAAAATGATCAAAATCTATGCAAATTAAGACCAGGTAACGGTTGTGATTTCCTTGGTGTTCTCGTCATGTATTATTAATGAGTTTAAGAAGGATTTTTCTTGAATTTTGATTTTCAGCTCTTTTGGGAGGTTAATAATTTGTGCATAGCCAGGACTTTTGAACGAGGCTCATATCACGATCATGTTGATAATTTTTTAAAAGTCTTGGGTGCAGGGCAGCACTGATCAATTACCTTGTAGGAAACAATGATTTTATCGTTCGGTGTTTTTTAACTTAAATTTTTTAAATAAACTAAGAATGAAACAATTAGAACGACTATCTGTATTATCTGTACCGCCCTACTAAGAGATCCCAGGAATCTCCGACATGTTTTTTCGATTTTGCCTTGAGGTTTCCAAAAACTAAGCACCTTCTGTAATTAAGTGAATTGCCAAAAGGTTACAAAAGCATTATAGAATCTTGACGGTTTTTCGAAGCAAAACTTGAAAAAAAAAAAAAAAAAATTGGCAAAACCGATATCCGACCATTTTTTTCTGATGTCGAAGTTTGATGCAACATTTTAAAATGATTGACTGAGGTCATTCAACAAGCTGCAGCTTGTTGAACGGAATACAGCCCGTCTTTCGTTCAACAACGTTCGACATGTTGAATGGCCTATTTCAACATTCAACAGTGTAAAAGAATGGGAGACACTGTTTAACATTTGTTCAACGGCGTTATGTCCAACAGCCGTTACAGCATTCTCTAAGTAAGTTTCAATGATTTTTTTCAAAATTTGTATAATGTAGCTTTCACAACCATTCCCGAGGATATAAGACTAGTTTTCATAATCATGCCTTTGTTTTTGGTTAGTGTGAATTTCTGATCACTTTTTTCGTCACTCTTTCTTTATTATAAAGATAATCTGATGTCATTACGAGGTTGTCAAAGAGGCTATGTCATATTTTCCAGTCTTAAAAGCCAATGATACACGGGTGTTGTTCAACAATATCTCTATCTCATGTGGCGATCGAGTACAAACGACATACGACTTGATGGAGAAAGGTTCTTTTTTGATATATTTCAATATCGTTGAATTTCTTTTCTCGCACACTGACAAACCTGTTACAACAAATTAACTTGAGTGCTGAAAGTTTAAGAAGAATATAAACAGTACAGGCCATCAATGATTTAAGGATTATTATGAAAACTAACGATTAATTTTAACTGTAAATTCAATAAAACAACTTGCACGACGCGCAACCAATTTATGCTTGCAGTCCAGTATGAAAAGATGTCTACGATGACCCGGCGGTTCTTATGCTGATTACTAAGGATTAATTTTCAACTGAGCACAGACCGTGTACAGCAAACTACTGTGTTATAACACAGTGTATAACCACTGTTATAACACAGTGTATAACCGCAGACGGAGTCTGCCTCCATTGTAGATTAGCCTATCAGTATTTTAAAATCTTAACTTTTAGCGTTTACAAAACAGCTTTTAATCTTAATCTCGTCCGCAAGCGATTTCGATCGGATTATTTATTTTGATCGTATAACTTTCATGACGCTGCAAGCGCCCGTTGCGTCAACTGAGACAAATTATTTCCCTAATACGTCCAGTTAAAGGGACAATTGCCCGGCTGAAATATCGTGTTATTACGATAATAGCCAGGGGCTTACTTTATCATGTTGATATAGGAAGAAAAATTTGCACCTTATCTCCAAATGACTGCTTCTGTTTTGCTTTATGGAATCATTTTACGCAATTTAGTTAGCTATGTCGCTGCAGGTTTTTTTTGCACCACCCAAAGACAAAGCTGATGAGTATGAAAACTATTCTCTTTGTTTGATATATTTCAAGTTCTTTAAATTTCTTTTCTGCATTTTAGATAAACAGATATGCTGTCTACGATAACCAGGCGGTTCTTTAGTATTAGGATAAATTTTCAACTTGGCCGCCGTGCATTAAAAAAAGCTTTAAGTCAAAGCAGACCAGTGTGGTTGCACAGCAGACGGAGTTCATAGCAGATCAACGGGACCTCCCAAGGAAACGTCCGTTGTAGACATTGCAGATTGGCCTATCGCTTCTTATCTGGTCATCTCCGTAATTCATGGATCTCTGGATTATCAATATCTTATAAGTGTCATGACGTCACAAGCTCTATCTGCATCGACTGAAACTACTTATTCAAACTACTCCTTCTGTTCTGTCAAAAATCTAAGAAAAATGGCAACCAACGAAAGAACCATATCAGAGAATAGTCTGTAGTCACCAATATTAACTCACTAATCATTTAAATAAATATTATCCTACACAAATACAATCTCAATCCTGATTAAATTCACTTAGGAAATGATTAGGGAAGGGTAGGAGAGTATCGGTACTTAAGGCCAACAACTAGAGGAAACAACGCATTCGGACCACCGCAAGATCAAAGGTTAATTGAAATTTAATGATGAAAACAACGTCAAATGGGTCTCGCCTTCAACGATTATATAAGCCACTTGTGTTTACGTAGGTGGTGCTTTATTTACCACAAAGTAGAGAATCAATAACTTTGCTTCTTTGCTTAAGGCGGGGGTCCACATGAACGTCATTTTTCCGCCACTTGACATGGCTTTAATGGAAATATCTCGTTCACTTTTCAAGCAATCCAAAAACCCTATGCTCATCTATCTCATGAATCTATGTTATGGGGTGTTTTGCAAATTTTTGGGTGGTTTTTGGTATGTTTGGGCGGAAACAGTTTTTCTCAAAGGATTTGTAAAATTAAGAGAAATAAAAAATATTGAAGATTTAGTGAAGTTTTAAAATTAGTATTTCTAGTCAATAATTAATAGACGGACACTAAGTTAGCCACCAGCAACCTGGGGTGCTCTTCCGTGGATATCAACTGTCTGTTGGTGTTCCAAAAATCATTTTCTTTCTTCTATCCCTTCTTTAAACCTCTTCAAATTTCATTCAAATTCACGTATACCCTCACCTTAACCAGTTTCACTCAGAAATGGGACATGCAAATGAGAAATCTGATAAATTACTCAAATTTCATTTTATTTCGGAGAACCCAACGAGAATGTTTTAGGATAACGCTTGGAATGGCGTTATACTGTTTTTCGATATCATTTTAGTGCCTTTAAAGGAAACTATCTGTGAAAGCTAATACAGTTTCATCTTTTTGGTTCTTGTAGCCGAATATCTCAGGGGCAGAAAAGTTAAGTAAAGTAATATTATCTCTCGAACTAACTAGCTGCTTTCACCAACGAAAAACTTAGCTGAAATTATTTTTTCGTATCCATAACGACATGTTTTATCCCTCCGAAAACAAAAGGTGCTAAATTTTCCGATGTAATGAAGGTATCAGACGACATTTTACTTAAACGATCACTCTAGTTTTTAATCCAATTTATTGCGGATTTAATGCCTCCTGAACAGCTTTTCCACCGAAACCATTCATTGGCTGCTCCCGTTTATTCCTTGGTGGTCATTTTCCAATTCGTGTTCGAATTCTTCATTAACTCTCAGCCCTCAGTGTCAACATTTAACCCTTTAACTCCCAAGAGTGCTAAAGATCAAAATTCAAGAAACATCCCAAATTTCGTTTTGTAAAATATGAAAAACAAATGGTACCATGCAAACGTATTGCTGAAGAGGTTTCATTTGAATCGTCAAACCATAGGATTTCATCAACAGACTCAAAAGTTAGAACAAATGGCACCATGCAAAAGTACTGCTGAAGAGGTTTTATTTGAATGGTCACACCATAGGGTTTTGTCAACAGACTCAAAAGTTAGCACTACCCTTCGTGTCTTCGTAATTGACTCTGGGAAGGGAAGGGTTAAATATATATAAACAAAATGCAAAGTTATATGCTTAGCTGCCGATCCTTCTCATCGGTTGGAAGATCTGTCAGCACTTTCCACAAAACCGAGAATGTCTGGGACATGTTTGTCACCTTTGTCAGTAACATATCTTTAATCTTGAATCAATCAATCATTACTTGAACCGCGCAGTATTTACTGATCAAAAATACTAAATACTCAATTTTAATAGAATAACAAGCCTTATTAAATACTTTTCATTAAAAACTTTTATTAAAAAACCTGAGTCAAAGCAGAATCCTATCTTAATTAATTGAGTGGACCAGTTGGCTTATTTCCCAGAAAAACTCTTACGCGCAGGTAAAGAACGTATTATATCAACATAACATATCCTTCCTCTTCAAAATGCCTATTAACCCAAATCGAATTTTTTAATACCTCAAAGCAGAATTAGTAAACCTATCTTAATTGCGCTAACAAACTGGCTTATTTTCCAGAGAAAAACTGTTACAGTAAGTAAAAAACAACAAATTAAAGGTACTTATTATTGTCACCGTTTTCGAAAATTATAAAATGTTACTTTGGAGTGGAGAAAAATAGCAAAGGCTCGGGGTATTTGAAACTGCCGCGCAGTTCGTTGATCATGCGCGGCAGCATGATCAACAAACATGGCCGCCATAGCATGTGTGGTTAACGTTCCAACTTCCTATCAAGTGCTTCCAAATAGTTTCTATTAGTTAACGGATGTAAACGGAACTGTGACACCTCCCCGTTGACGTTCTGAGCATTTTAGTTCACTGCAACGACCACGCCGACTAAATATAGACACCTCTCTTGTAAAATGTAGTATTTCACTTCATCAGCTGCTGTTATAAAAGGCGGGCACTTCGATCAGAAAATCATTCGAAAGTTGGGACAGTTTCTCCAGAACAAGGAAAGGAGCTAAGAGCAAGATGCCAGCTTTCTTGAGATTTGCTGTCTTGGTGAGTAATGTACTTTGATTCGATCAAGCCAACCCTTAACAGTGCCTTTTAAAACACCTCACTGTGTCTCTAATCGTCACTCTCGCAAAAACACTTGTTTAGTTTGTTCATTGTATTGATTTTAGTCCATGTTACACTGATCTGAGGGCTACAAAAATATAGTTCACCAAGGATCACAAGCATACGTATAATCTTTTGACTTTGAATGGCAAAGTGACTGGATAGAATGAGCCATGATTCTTTTAAGCATTACTTTTTACTGAACTGGTTGTGTTTGTAGCGATATGTTTTTGTCGCGAAATGGTGCTTTTCAGATTCTTTTTAATTCAACCAAGCCGAACCTCCTTCGAAGTTCTCTTCAATCTCTAGTTGTATTCACTGTCAGTGTCTATTGTTTGTTTGGAACGAGTACTAATTACGTAGCATCTCTGAATCGATATGCTACGTTAGTACTCGTTCCAAACAAACAATAGACACTGACAGTGAATACAACTAGAGATTGAAGAGAACCTCCATCGAAGTTCTCTTCAATCTCTAGTTGTATTCACTGTCAGTGTCTATTGTTTGTTTGGAACGAGTACTAACGTAGCATTTCGGTTCAGAGAAAGAGATCGCTCAACTGGCCAGCATTCACTTTTAAACCGTCATGTAACGTTGATTCCGTCTGTAGCTACAAGTTGTTGCAAGAGAACCCGACGAATTACTTGGCGAGGGAAAATATCTTCGTTAAACTGAGTTTAACTAACAGATCAGAATTAAGTTGTCCTACGATCGGGTACTGATTTTGTTTTTTTTTTTAACAAAATGTCATATTGAGTATAACTAGGTCATAGCTTCTTGAGTTGGTTCAGTAATAAACAGATCATTAGTCTAGTAAGTTTGAAACTCTATCAGGGTTTGCACGATGTGCATGTTAGTGCATGGGCCGACTAAGTGCTTTTCGAACCATTATTTGCTGATATATTTATTTCCAGTTGTACTGGTCACCGACAACAAAGTGTCATTACCTCACCAACAACTGACTCTTTTCTGCGGCACTTCAGAGCTAAACGTTGTCTGTAGTTTATCAGCCTAGCTTGGAAATGTGGCTTTCAACATTGCTTTCAACTCATGCAAGTTTAACATTTCAAATATCGACAATAAAATTATAGAAGTGTCGACAAAAAAACCCTTGCTTATATTTGAATCCTATCAAGGACAATCACAGGTAGTTTTAGTCTATCTACATGTCTTTTCTGATTTGAGTTTCGCCTAGAAGAAACAATGAATAAAATATTTAGGAATTTCTTTAGCCATGTATCTTTTCAGTTGTACATGATGACGATTGTGCTGCCAGGGAAGTTTTATCTGTACAGTTATAGTTCGTACCGTGTCTGACTTCTTTATTCAGTTTTCTAATTTCACTAATACATCATCTTTCAGTTTACGTAGGTATATCTGTCCGTTTTCATTTCACTGAGTAATTTAGCTGATACAGTAAACAACCAAGAACCTACATTCCAAGTTAGTCTAAAAAGGTTCTTAATATATATTTCGTGTCTACTGAGAATTTAGGGTATTTAGGTTCTTAAATATGATCTTATTTTCTTAAGAGGAAAGGGTGCTTGCTGCTGGTCCAAAAACTAGTCTGTATGTTTGTAATCCCTTCCTCATGTACAAGGAAGTTCAACATATCATTGTGCCTAAACAATTCAGACTACCATAAGCAAATACAAATCCTGTTCTAGGTCGTCTACATAAATCTATAATCAGTAGAGGCAGTTACTTGAGAACAGTATATCAAATTTAAATTACAAGAGATTCTGCACTGTCTGAATGCCATATAAAAACTATTATTATTATTATTATTATTATTATTATTCTAATTATCCAAATAAGAACCTGTTTCAATGTTTAGGCTCAACAGGTTTAAATGCCAAAGTTTTAGCCTACAGGTTCTTAATCCACTTATCATTTCATACAATTATCAGTTGATACAAAGATGCAATTTGTACCCCTAAATCAAACTTATGTTGGTGCAGTCCTTTGTGCGACTGTATTTACTTTTCATTACTTTGCATTGCGCTTGAGAATTTTCTGGTTATACACAAATATTTCTTTGTGAATTTACACTGTTGATCTTACTGACGGTGACGTTTCAGTTTGGTCTTGATATAAGAATTTGAAAATCCTACCTCAAATTGCTAGTAATGTGTTAGGCCTCAGAACTGTTTTTAACACACGTCCGCTAATGCAGTTTGGCTTTGCCTGATATTGAAAGGTGTTTTCTCAAACATTAAGGCTGTGTTCAGTTATAAAGGTAAACAATACTTCCTATTTTGTATTTCGTGGAACACTTGTTTCCACAGAAAGAAATAATTCTAGGCAAAGTAAGTTGCCGTGTTGTCGGTGTTTACATTTTAGTAATCCAAAATACATGTATAATCTCGTTCCGATCCAAGGCTTTCCTTAAAAAAGGAGTTTGACTTATTGACAAAACAAAAAATAAAAATAGAGTTTAGTCCTTCTAGGTCCATTTTCGAAATTCGACTTGATTGCGCACGCTCTGATTAGCTCAAATGGCGTGATTTATCAGATTTTAAATTATTGTTTTCGAAGTACGCTGCCCGAGACAAAGCTGAAAATTTAGTGGGAAGAAAGCGTTTTTATTCTACATCTACATTTATTTAGTCATTTTACAGGTGAAATTTTCTGTATACTTAATGAGTATGTCAGGTGATAATATAATACATGGTTAGTTTGGGGTTCTTTTTTTTTGTTAGTACGATGTTCAAAACAGCCTTTTAAAATATAAAGTAAAGGAAGGAAACCATAATGACGCAAATACAAAACCACAAATGCAAACAAATACAAATACAAATACAAATGCCATCAACTATACAACTAAATAACGAAATTGTGTTTAATTAATTTCCATGTTATATCGCCAAATGTCACCAATTATATATCTAAAGTGAATAAAAAGATTCTATAGAGCAAAACAGAAGCAGTAGTTTGGAGTAAAAGTGCAGGATTACAAGGATGGAAGTGGATTTTGATTTCGTGACAGGCGGTTAAGAAATAAAAGTTTCCATTCTGGTGGAATTTTGTTATTTTTATTATTTTGTTTTATTATTATTATTATTGTTTTATTGTTATTTTTTATTCCTTTGTGTACATCACTTTTGGAGGTTTTTTTCCTTCCATATTTCAGCCGGAACAGAGTCCCTTTAAATTTGTTGTTAAGTGTGACGCATTGTAAACATTTTTACCGAACTAGAACTCTTCGAGTAATATAGTCGCGCTTTTTTGGGTTTATAATTTTCTGATAAATTGTAGCCTTCTCCCATTTATTAGTAACAACAATTGTGGCCTTTTGTCCTGCATAGAGTTTAGGTTAAAAGTTTTGATTCGCTCTCCCCACCACTACTTAAATAAATTAACTGTTATAACTATCTCAATAAATGCCACTTGACCTTTTCCTGTGTAAAACAAATGTCGCGTTAAATGTTCTACGTGGTATCAGCCTTGCCTTTATACTATGTTATCAAAGTGATTGTTGACATAAAGATCATTTTCTATTTCTCATTTAATTAAAATTGAAGTTTTCCAGACTGCCCTAAAAAAACATTCAACGCTCGATCTCCTATCTTAGTTAGAGCTAGCTAACATTAACACACCAGAACATGAAAATTAGGGAGGCTGATTAGTTAACTTACGGTGCAATGTGTTATTTTGCTGGGTGAAAGATCGAATCGGACAAGGATTTCGTAAGAGAGTGAAAGTGTTGTAGACTATGTAGTCTATGTAGGGCAGCGTGTAGTTTGAAGGATGGAAGCGATCGTGGTTTCAAGTGTCGGCAACTGAATGTAGTCTTACGTTTCAGATATAATTTTATGTTTCTCCGTAAAAGCACTTAAAGCACTAAATAATGCACTGGGTTTAATAAGGACGCCACGAGTTCAAACTGTGTACAGCTTCTTATTTTAAGTGGTTTCAAGATATAGCTAGAGCTCATAAAATTGTATTTTGTATTGTATTCCGTAAATAGCATTCGAGGTTTAACTTTCTTATCTTACTTATTTCATCAACGATTCTTCTGAACCTGTTTTAGTAAAAGAACTTCGTTCAGTGCTTGTTTTAAATTGTATAATGGAAAGAAATTTTTCTTATTGAAAGGATATTTGAATGGTGAACCACGCGCGTTTGAAAATACGAGTTTGAAAAAAAAGACAATGCGCGAGACCGTTAAGGTCAACCGGAAATTTCACGCATTAGGTCATTACGTGACATGAATCGCACGAAGGTTTGATTTACACGATTTGTGTTTTATATAACTTTGCATTTCAGTTAGCGATCGTGTCGGCTACTGAATGTAGTGTTACTTTTCAGACATAATTTTATGTTTCTCCGTAAAAGCACTCAAAACACTCGGGAATCAATACTGCAATGGGTTAAAGCCATGTACAATTGTGTTGTGTACATCTTCTTGTTCAATAAAAAGCAAGCCAAGAACCTTAATCAATTCAAAAATTGTTTCATGATTCCATCAAATTAATTACTATAAACAGCAAATACCCTTTACATAAACAACCTTTCAACCAATTTATTAGCCTACGCAGCAAGAATCAACGACAGCCTGCCATGATCTGCTACGCCACCTATTAGTTTATCTACTCTCAAATCTCCAAAACACTTTAAAATCCCGGAGGGGGAGTCCAATATAAAAATGACAGCAGTACTCGTCGAGATTCAAGTACCTTTTAGGTTGTTTTTCGAAAATTTCCGACGAGCACCCTCGTCATTTTTATATGTGAGTACCCCCTCCCCTCCCCCCCCCCCCCTG